>CALYLW010000404.1:647460-768119 GCA_944989445.1 Ampullaceana balthica
TTTGTTTGCGAGTTTTTAGCTAAAACTATTCAAAGGTTTTGTCTTACTTACAAAAAATAAGAAGCTAAAAATTAATCACCCTACTTTAATGTTAATACTTTTTCCCCTTGTAAATGATCTATTAATTTGTGTCATGCCACCTTCAGGAGTGGTTGGGGACTGGAAGACTGAATTAACACAAGAACAAGTCAAAGAATTGGATGATTACATCACAAAAGAGGAGAAGAAAGGATTGGCATTTACTTTTGTCTATGAATAACATTCGTGCTGAGAGGAAGACGTGCCACATGTTGTATTTGAAAGAATTTGAATGTATTGGTGTATCATAAAAATTATCACTGTGTTAAACCTAATGTTATAGAGAAGTGTTATAAAATGTTTTACAAAATATATATAAATATGCCCTAAAATTGGCAATGTTCTTAATTAAGTAAAAATATTCTGTGATTGTTAAAGTTGAAATCGATTCAACGCGGGGAAAAAGGGGGGGGGGTAAACTTGGTACCAAAAAAATCTTTAATACGTAGGCATATAATTTTGTGAAAAGTTATTTTTTTTTAATAATCCATATGTTTTAAATAAATTCTGTTTTTTAAATGAAATGAAATAAAAGGTTTTACATTTTTAGCTAATTTAATTACAGAAGTCATTATTTCCCCCCAAAAACAACAATTTATTTCTTACGTTTTAGTACAGTTACTAATAAGGTCTTATTAAATAGCACTTGGCTTTCCAACAACACACATTAATTTAAAGTTGTAATAGCAGATGCAGTTGGTTTATTGACCTGGGTTCATGCATTTATTTGTGGCAACATGTGTTCACGTATTCAGTTATAATATTTTGAGCTCATAAATTTTATGCTATAAAAAAAGTGTAAACATTTAAAATTTAGATTGGCCTAAAATTAAAGACACAACATTCACAATTTCATGTTGGCTCAAGTTATTATTAAAAAGGCAAAACAAAATACAAAATGTTTTTAATGTTAAGCGCAATGAGCATGTTGGTCTATCATGGATAGTGTTAGCGCTTTAGAAAAAAGCCATAATCATCATATGCTACAGGGTTTCCGGAAAAAAGCAGTTATCTCATCTTATCTATACATACGCTCCTTCTATGAAGAAGATAATTGCGTCCACAGACCATGACAGATGATCTGTTGGAAAGTGATGCAGCGTTCACAGGCATTGTGGGTTCCACGAATTACCCAGCCGCCTAACTTGTGTTATGTACCCATTCGGAGCTGGGTGACTCAGGGACCCCCTAGGCCCCGGGAACAAATCCTTGCAAGTTTTCTCATTGCATTTGAAATGAATGGATCGTTGTAGAAAATATATTTAGGTAAGGAAAAAAAACGTGTGCATTTCAAAAATCGTATTAAATGTAAAATAAGTATCTCCAAGACTTCACATTTTGTTCACGATCATTTGTAAAGAAATAAAATATTTTAAGGTCAATAATCCCAGAGAGTGGTAAAACAGAAGATCAATTTATATGTTCAAATGATAAGTCGTTGTCATGTAAAAATATTTGACATTTAATGAGTCAGAGGCCCATAGCCTTTAATAATATCTGAGTTTGATTCATTATTTAAAAAATAAATTTTTAATATGCCTTTGCAAAGTAACTTTCACCAGACGTAAAAATCATGTCACTGTAGCCATTTATTTTAAAATCACCTTTAGCCTTGTCCGTCAAATATTTTCAACTCGTTCACTTCATGATCTCTAGTTGGAGCGGAATTACAGTATTCGCCCACTGTCGAAACACAATCTTCCAACACTAATTTATTCAACGCATGCCCAGTATCACAATTTTCTAATCGTGGGGGTTACACAAAGATGACAAATTTACGCAAATATTCAAATTTCTGATATTTCATTCTTTGCTTTTTGTCACAAAACTATCAGGAGTTCTTATTACAATAGCAGTGATTTCGCTTAAAAAAAATCTGGGAACAGGATTTTTAAGAGTAAAAATCACTCTACATATCAGGCCGTTTAAAAAAAAATTCAACTTTAAAAGACTTGTTAAACTAAGTTATTTTTATCTAAGAGGTGTTCTTAAGTTGGAGTCATGATTAAATCAAACCATTGAAATCTATATTCCTGCCGATATTATTTTGATAAATTCCTTAAAAGAAGTAGATGACCTCCGCCTCACAATGTGTATCGCTGACACTCCGATTGTACACACGAAATGTCAATCTGACTTTACAAGAGTAATGGCCTTGCTGACAGTGACCCACTTAAAACATTCTCCAAAAGAGCCATTATCTAGGGCTTGAGCCTGATAACTCAGTGAAGAGATCTGAAGTCACGTCTGTACTGAAATGAACGTATGTCCAGAAACGGGGTTCCTGTCCGGGATTCATTTTTTCCAGCTGATATAATTTCCATAAATATGGTATCAAAGAAAGCTGCTTTAACATTAACCAGACGTAGGCAAAGTAAGGCCAGGTAAAGAGATGTTTGTGAACCGGTAAAGAGATGTATGTGGCCCGGTAAAGAGATGTTTGTGGCCCAGTAAAGAGATGTTTGTGGACCGGTAAAGAGATGTATGTGGCCCGGTAAAGATATGTGTGTGGCCCTGTAAAGACATGTTTGTTGCACGGTAAAGAGATGTTTGTGGCCCTGTAAAGAGATGTTTGTGAACAGGTAAAGAGATGTGTGTGTGGCCCGGTAAAGAGATGTTTGTGGCCCGGTAAAGACATGTTTGTTGCCCGGTAAAGAGATGTTTGTGGCACTGTAAAGACATGTTAGTGAACCGGTAAAGAGATGTGTGTGGCCCGGTAAAGAGATGTGTGTGGCCCTGTAAAGACATGTTTGTTGCCCGGTAAAGAGATGTTTGTGGCCCTGTAAAGAGATGTTTGTGGCCAGGTAAAGAGATGTTTGTGAACCGGTAAAGAGATGTGTGTGTCCCGGTAAAGAGATGTGTGTGGCCCTGTAAAGACATGTTTGTTGCCCGGTAAAGAGATGTTTGTGGCCCTGTAAAGAGATGTTTGTTGCCCGGTAAAGAGATGTTTGTGAACCGGTAAAGAGATGTGTGTGGCCCTGTAAAGAGATGTTTGTTGCCCGGTAAAGAGATGTTTGTGAACCGGTAAAGAGATGTGTGTGGCCCGGTAAAGAGATGTGTGTGGCCCTGTAAAGACATGTTTGTTGCCCGGTAAAGAGATGTTTATGGCCCTGTAAAGAGATGTTTGTGAACCGGTAAAGAGATGTGTGTGGCCCGGTAAAGAGATGTGTGTGGCCCTGTAAAGACATGTTTGTTGCCCGGTAAAGAGATGTTTGTGGCCCTGTAAAGAGATGTTTGTGGCCCGGTAAAGAGATGTTTGTGAACCGGTAAAGAGATGTGTGTGGCCCGGTAAAGAGATGTTTGTGACCCGGTAAAGAGATAATTGTTGCCCGGTAAAGAGATGTTTGTGGCCCGGTAAAGAGATGTTTGTGGTCCGGTGAAGAGATGTTTGTGGCCCGGTAAAGAGATGTTTGTGGCTGGGGAAAGGGATGAAGAACCTTAGAAAAATATTAAAATAAATATTATACGAACTATTGTCCTCAACTTACCTGCATTGAGTTAGTTGTTTTTTTAGCTGTTCAGTCAGTCCCATTCAAACTAAAAATATAGCGACCACTCGGCTACAATATAATACATAATAATGAACTAGATATGACCCGCGGCGTAGCATACGTCGCAGACTTGCTCATAGATAGTACAAAAAAAGGGGGGGGGGAGAATAGACGCAAACATCAGCTCGCAGAAATGAGAACAACGCGAGTGAACGTAAGGGGGACCGCAGACCACCACTCCCTGCTCAATCCTGGCTTGCCAACCATAAACTGTAATTGCTAGACACTAGAGAGGATCATTCGTCGTGCTTGCTTTCTTGCTCTGTCTTGTGCTTGTGCTAAATTCTGGCGCATTATTTGTATAGATTGTTTTCTTTGGACTGCTAATTTTTATTTCATTTGTCTCTTGGTTTTGTTTAGTTAGTTAGTTAGTTAGTTCCTCTCGGGCCGAAGACGGCACATAGGGCAGAAGTCATTGATTTCCATTTACGACGATCCGTCACCAATTGTATTAGGTCTTGATTATTTCTTAGACCCATGGTTGAGTTTTCTCTTTTAATTGTTCTACGTAGGGTTTCTTTTGGTCTTCCTTGTTTTCTTTTGCCTTTTGGTGTCCATATGAAGGCCTGCCGTGGTAGTCTTCTCTCGTCCATTCGAAGAACATGACCGATGTAATTCCAACGCCTTCTCCTTATAAAGGTTGACACATATTCTTGGTTGGTTTCTTCTCTTATTGTTTCATTTGATTTGAAATCACTCCATTTTATATTCAAAATTTTTCAGAGGCATTTGTTCCCTAAGGCAACTAATTTCTTTTCTATAGCTTTAGTGGATTTCCAGCTTTCACATCCATATGTTAGTACAGGGATTACGCAAGAGTTGAATACCCTAAGTTGTATATGTTTGCTAAGTGTCTTTGATCTCCAGGTATTTTTATCTTCTTTAAAATTTTTATATATATATATATAGAGAGAGAGAGAGAGAGGGGGGAGAGGGAGACTTTTACCTGATTCGATCGATTTTTGTCTTTGTAATATTTAATTTTAATTCTTTATTTTAAAAAAGTAAAGGGTAAAGGTGTTAAGTTGAATATTTTTATAAGAACATACATGTAATAATTATAATAATAATAAATAAATAATAATTATATTTTAAAGCGTATGTGCCTAAAATACATCATTTGTTTGGTGTGTTAAGAAAAGACATAACTTATTACAAAAGGACTTTGCGTTATCGCGTCTGGCGTCAATAAAATTGTATTTCAAGTAAGCGCCGCACAACAAAGCACCGGTAAAAAAAAATAATATGACGGTGTAATTTAGAAAACTTATTCTCCATGATTAACAATACGATTTTTAAGCTTCTATAAAAATATAATTTAAAATTCTGTTGGAGTTGACAAAAAATTAATATTTTCTGTTGCTGAAATGTTTCATTGTACATAAATGAAAATAAAAAGTATAAAAACATGAAAATCAAAGGAAAATTAGATTTTTAATAATATTTTTTTTTAATTTACGCGAACTATAAAATAAGAATATTTTCTTTTAATATATAGACTAATTATTTCAAAATTTTATATGGGAGAAAAGATATCCTAATGAGTGACAATTAGATGTGAAATGTTTTTAATTGAAGTGGCAAACAACTTCACTTCGATCCCTATAGATCTAATTAGGGATACAATGAAATACAATTTTATGAGTATCCTACCCCTGATATTAAGAAACTCAGTAGAAATTAAAACAATCTCATATTACTTGTACATGCTATAAAGAGATTTTATATGTTTCATTAAATTAGTAACTAGTAAGTACAAAGAAATATGCATAACAACTTTTGTCCTTTGTTTTTTACATGAGTACCTTCTAACTTCAATAATTTTTTTTAAATTTTAACACTATGCAAACAGCTCCTCCCTCAAGACTGCACGTTTCTTAACAAAATATTTTCTCTAAGTCTAACAAAATTATATTGTCCAAAAATGTCCTAATTGCAATGAGTTGCGAGTGTAGACATGTTTTAAACATTTTTGAACATGTGTGTTAATAGCAAACAGAATGCAGATTAAATAACTTTAACAACTGTTTAAAAAATAATGGGAGTTTTATAGCGTGTGATGATTAGAACCTTGAGGGGTTTTGTTTATGTGGGTAAATTTTGTATCATCTTTTTTTATTTTATTATTTATATAACATTGTATTAGTTAACACATTCTCGTAACAAGGGCTTGAACTGCAACATGGTTGATGAAATAAGAACTTGTATGACAGCAGTTTGAACTTAACAGAATAACTTAGAAAGTATAAGAGTGTCCTGAAAATTATAACTACTTCTTTATAGTTATCTATTAAAGGATTAAAAAAGAAATCACGTAAAATCATAACATTCAGTGTTTTTTTTTATTTCAATATGCCCATCAGTAACAATGTTAATTATCTATATTTAACGATGTTCTTGTTACTCTTGCCAACAAAGTTTTTCTAAATTTAAACGTTCAATTTAAGACATCATTACCGGTGCCTTGTGGTGCAGCGCTAATGTTTAAACACATGTGATCCAATAACATAAAACTTGATCATGAATTCTTTTTCTTTCTACTATTTAGTGACCCAAAATTCTTCTGTACAAATCATTCGCATGGTATAAGTAATACACATACAGTAGCATGTTCTTCTATTCGATTTTTCATTTATTTGTTTAGAATTTTCGCTATTAGTCTGAGTCAGAAATTGTTTGCCTAAAAATTATCATGAACTGGGTTCACAAAAGTTGTCTAGCGATACTGCTAGTTGTCAGGGGTATGAGAATCACTGTGGGTGAATGGTGTTGAATGAGTGAGCACTGGTCACGTGTATGATGTTGTAGTGAACTGTTGGTCACATGCGTGTGTGGGCAGAGAGAGACCAGTTGTGCCAGTTCAGACCGGTCGGGCGAGGACCCAGGACGGTCGCGTCGGACCGAGGGCAATGCGTGTACACGTTGCTGTGAGATTTCCCGGGTAGTAAAATTCCGCCCGGGTACCCGTAAAAATGTTGCTTCAATGTCTATATTAACCAAACTTCAATGTCTATATTAACCAAACTTCAATGTCTATATTAACCAAACTTCAATGTCTATATTAACCAAACTTCAATGTCTATATTAACCAAACTTCAATGTCTATATTAACCAAACTTCAATGTCTATATTAACCAAACTTCAATGTCTATATTAACCAAACTTCAATGTCTATATTAACCAAACTTCAATGTCTATATTAACCAAACTTCAATGTCTATATTAACCAAACTTCAATGTCTATATTAACCAAACTTCAATGTCTATATTAACCAAACTTCAATGTCTATATTAACCAAACTTCAATGTCTATATTAACCAAACTTCAATGTCTATATTAACCAAACTTCAATGTCTATATTAACCAAACTTCAATGTCTATATTAACCAAACTTCAATGTCTATATTAACCAAACTTCAATGTCTATATTAACCAAACTTCAATGTCTATATTAACCAAACTTCAATGTCTATATTAACCAAACTTCAATGTCTATATTAACCAAACTTCAATGTCTATATTAACCAAACTTCAATGTCTATATTAACCAAACTTCAATGTCTATATTAACCAAACTTCAATGTCTATATTAACCAAACTTCAATGTCTATATTAACCAAACTTCAATGTCTATATTAACCAAACTTCAATGTCTATATTAACCAAACTTCAATGTCTATATTAACCAAACTTCAATGTCTATATTAACCAAACTTCAATGTCTATATTAACCAAACTTCAATGTCTATATTAACCAAACTTCAATGTCTATATTAACCAAACTTCAATGTCTATATTAACCAAACTTCAATGTCTATATTAACCAAACTTCAATGTCTATATTAACCAAACTTCAATGTCTATATTAACCAAACTTCAATGTCTATATTAACCAAACTTCAATGTCTATATTAACCAAACTTCAATGTCTATATTAACCAAACTTCAATGTCTATATTAACCAAACTTCAATGTCTATATTAACCAAACTTCAATGTCTATATTAACCAAACTTCAATGTCTATATTAACCAAACTTCAATGTCTATATTAACCAAACTTCAATGTCTATATTAACCAAACTTCAATGTCTATATTAACCAAACTTCAATGTCTATATTAACCAAACTTCAATGTCTATATTAACCAAACTTCAATGTCTATATTAACCAAACTTCAATGTCTATATTAACCAAACTTCAATGTCTATATTAACCAAACTTCAATGTCTATATTAACCAAACTTCAATGTCTATATTAACCAAACTTCAATGTCTATATTAACCAAACTTCAATGTCTATATTAACCAAACTTCAATGTCTATATTAACCAAACTTCAATGTCTATATTAACCAAACTTCAATGTCTATATTAACCAAACTTCAATGTCTATATTAACCAAACTTCAATGTCTATATTAACCAAACTTCAATGTCTATATTAACCAAACTTCAATGTCTATATTAACCAAACTTCAATGTCTATATTAACCAAACTTCAATGTCTATATTAACCAAACTTCAATGTCTATATTAACCAAACTTCAATGTTTATATTAACCAAACTTCAATGTCTATATTAACCAAACTTCAATGTCTATATTAACCAAACTTCAATGTCTATATTAACCAAACTTCGGCTCGCATGCGGATTTTTTGTGTTTAATTTACGTCTCGCGAAACAATTTATCAAACGAAAATTTTTGTTTCAAATACATGCTCTGAAATACATCTAAGGAGAACTATCTGGCAACGGGAAATACAATTAATCATATAGAGAAAACAAAACTCCTCTGCCGAAAATAATAATGGACTGTATAGATATGAAATAGGCCGTGTTTGTTGTTGTTAATAAACACCCCTGCTTTGACACTAACATTGCTTTGAAATTGCCTAGATTGGGCTACCAATTGATACCAATTATCTACCCTACCCCATCTCCCCCATCCACTCCTATAGTATAATCGCACCCTTTCCATTCGCCTCTGTTTCTTGTGTTTGTTAACACGTGTTGACCTGGAAAAACTGATGTTAATAATGCGTACAAGGCTGCCAGTTTTTAAGGTTAATAAATTAAATAGTTACTGACAGCGTGAGATGGGTAAGGGCCCGTCCGTAAATGACGTTAGGCACCTAGGGGAGGAGGGGGCACACATTTGTGACGAGGGGGAGGAATGTGTTTAAGAATAAATGTTAGAGTTCAAATTAACATTAAATACACAATTAAATGACAATAAAGTTGTTTGACACATGCTCATTTTCAAAAGTACGGCTTTAATGGGGGGGGGGCCGCAAAGCTTTGTGACGTCATATCATATTGGAGGGGGTTCTAAGTTTTTGTGACAACCTGTGACGGAGGGGGGGGGTTGTGTATAAAATATCGGCCAAAATCGTTGACGTCATTTATGTACGGCCCCTAAGACGTCGACCGATTAGCTACTGTGTGAAATTAGGTACATGGAAGGTTGCTAGGTAGCTTTTTTATAGCGGTCATGCCGGGGAAAATTATGCGATGTTTCGATCGGGTAGCCCGGGTACCGTTCGAAATTTGGACGGGTACCCCGGCAGCATTTTTCAACAATATTGACAGCCCTAGTTATATAACGATATATTTGCTATCCAGGAAGAACGGGCAGTTTGTGTACAGTATATAAACATTGAATTGTTGACATTAGACTTGTGTCATTTCATTGTGTTGAAAGCATGCGGGAGAGCAAGGAAACAATCCTATACTATGAGACCTAAAACTAGTACCTTCTTTATGACTGAACAATATGAGTAGTGAAAAGCTCTGTAAGCAGGACAATCTTTATATCAAATTTCTTAAACTCATGCTAAAATAGAAGTGTTACATTTTTTAAATATGTCCACTGCCCATATGGCTAACTTCACATTTACTTGTGATATTAATATAAGTTACATTAGAGTTTTAGTTAGAGAAAAAGCAAAAAACACATTCACAACTGTGTTAGTTTTTGTTTGTTTTTTATTCATGTTTTTATACGAAAAAAATATAAATATATTCTCTATAATCAACTTATAACACATATCACCTGGCTTCTAGATCGATAAGCCATAAAAAGTTTCATTATGGTCAGAGATACCAGAAATCACAAACAAAGACACGATAACATTGAATGCTATGTTTGTAGATTTTAGGTATAACTTAAATATTTGAGCAACGACGTGGTTTTGTTAACACCAGTGGTCAGGTGTTTTTTTTCTTTTGGACCTGGCGGATTTCTACAGAATATCCCTCCCCTTGTCCATTTTATGTGATATGTTTTATTCTGATCATCTTTTTTTATATTACAGTGATACGTGATTATAATTAGGGCTGTCGACATTTTGTTACTGGTGAATGTGTGGTTATATAGATATTTTAATTACGTCATGACACTCACATTTCCCAAGTCAGACCAAAAGACAACAATAAATATCTCATTTTTTAAGTTGGTTTTACAACTTTGTCTATGAAAATGTTTTATGATTGTTATTTTTCTTATTTTCTACCTCTTAATGTCGTGCGTGTCTCACTTGCACTCGCTTCAAACCATTTTCCCGTTCTAAAATGTCTTATAAATGGGTGTATCAAACTAATCATCATGGCATGAACTTACAATTTAATTTGCCAAATTGATGTGTCCAAATTTATAAAGTTAAAAAATGGTTTCATCAACTCTCCCGTTATCCAATTTTTCCCTACATAATAATCATTCTAATTTAATTTATTGGATTGATTTTTTATTTTTATTTTTAATATCTATATATACATATTTGAATGTGACTAATTTTTGTTGTTTTGTTTTGTTGTTTAAAAACGTGTTTTTAAAAGTAATAATAAAAAAATGTATTCATTTAAAAAGAAAAATACTTTTACCGGACTCGATTGACAAATGTCTTTATAATAGAAGTTGGTATTTGTATCCACGATGATTTCTTTGTATAATTATGCTTTACAAAAAACGTTCAGTGGAAAGGGTTTAGTATAATAGAATTACACAATTATGCATCTACAAAAAATAATTATATGTTAACTATATTCGTTTGAAATATAAAATATTTTGTTTCTGATAAAAAAGAGAAATAATACTTTTAAAATAAAAGATTTCTGTTATCGCATCAGACGTCAATAAATTTGTATTTCCCGTAAGGGCCGCACCACAAAGCACCGGTAAAAATTTATTTAATACGAAGTTGTAATTAAGAAAATTTCATGATATTTATTTTTCATGATTAACATAAGGAATTTTTAAAAACTTGTATAAAAAATAATTTAAAAATATATTTTAAAATTCTGTTAGACATAAAATTAATAATAATTTGCGTTGCTTATGTTTTATTGTACATAAATGAACATAAAAAGTATAACAACTTACAAATAGAAAAATAACAAAGATTTTTTAAATTAACGCAAACTATAAAATTCATATATTTTTTTTAATGTATAATTTTTATCTCAAAATTTATTTGAACATTCCTTAATATCGCGAAAGGTTAAGTCACATTGCATATTTAATTGAAGTGGCAAGCCACTTCACTTCGTTCCCTATAATTAGGGATAAAATGAAATAAAATGTTATGATCATCCTACCCCTGATATTAACACACTCAATTGAAATTAAAACGAGCTTATGTTACGTGTATATGCTATAAATAAATTTAAACTGTTTCCTTAAAATAGTAACCTCTGAGTACAAAGGAAATATGTATAACTAATTTGGTATTTTGTTTTTTAATGAGTCTATGCAAGATAAGCTTTATAACACATTTCTTAAACTCATGCTAAAATAGTACATTATGTAGTTTTTATATGCATTCATGTTCTGTAACCATATGGCTAATGGCACATTAATTTCTGACATTAATTTAAGTTACGCTAGAGTTTTTGTTAGAGAAAAAACAAAACTCATATTCACAACAGTGGTTATTTAAAATGTCATGTTTTTATTCTATAAATATATTCTCTATAATCAAGTTACTACACATATCACTTTGCTTCTGGATCGATATTCCATAATACAGCCCATGTGTTCTCCCAAAAAACTCTTAATCAAACAATAAATATAAAGGAAATTAACTCACTGTCGATTCTTTAAAATATCATATTTTTAATTTAAATATATATACATTAATTTATTTTAGTTCCGAATACATATATCATATATACCAAGACAGTTTTGTATGCCTTGGTATATATGAATATAATTATTCGGAACTACAATAAATTGAAAGTATATATATTTAAATTAAAAATATGATATTTTTAAGAATCGACAGTGAGTTAATTTCCATATATTTATTGTTTGATTAATAGTTTTTTGTGGGAGAAACACATGGGCTGTATTATGAGAATATACGATCGCAGAAGCAAAGTTGAAATAGTGTAATAGTAAACTTGATTATAGAATATATTTATAGAATAAAAACATGACATGATTAAATAAACCCACTAGTTTGACTGAATATGTGCGAGATTTTATGAGTTTATTCTTCTAACAAAAACCCTCTAGGCGTAACTAAAGTTAATGCGTCAGAAATTAATGTGCCAGTTAGCCAATATGGATACAGAACAAGAATGGCATAAAAAAAACTACAATAATGGTACTATTTTAGCATTGAGTATAAGAATGTGTTATAAAGCTTATCATTGATAGACTCATTAAAAACAAAATACCAAATTTATTATACATATATCCTTAAAATAGTAACCTCTGAGTACAAAGGAAATATGTATAACTAATTTGGTATTTTGTTTTTTAATGAGTCTATGCAAGATAAGCTTTATAACACATTTCTTAAACTCATGCTAAAATAGTACATTATGTAGTTTTTATATGCATTCATGTTCTGTAACCATATGGCTAATGGCACATTAATTTCTGACATTAATTTAAGTTACGCTAGAGTTTTTGTTAGAGAAAAAACAAAACTCATATTCACAACAGTGGTTATTTAAAATGTCATGTTTTTATTCTATAAATATATTCTCTATAATCAAGTTACTACACATATCACTTTGCTTCTGGATCGATATTCCATAATACAGCCCATGTGTTCTCCCAAAAAACTCTTAATCAAACAATAAATATAAAGGAAATTAACTCACTGTCGATTCTTTAAAATATCATATTTTTAATTTAAATATATATACATTAATTTATTGTTAGTTCCGAATAAATATATCATATATACCAAGTCATACAACTGTCTTGGATTGGAAGCATTTTTTGGCATACTCTTTAAACCACATCGAATGTTTTAACATAATTTAAGTAAATTATCAATATACATCATTTGCTATGTACGTCCGCCCGTTCGTAATTTTAGAAAGCAGCGCACCGATAAAAAAAACAAGCATTGAAAAAAAAATAACAATCTTAACTCTTTTCGAACTTCCGTATAAAATTGTTCAATATGGATATAAATTAATAAAACAAAAATAAATGAAAAGTTCTGTATTACATTATTTTTAACGCAATTTCCCTTGGGAAAAATTGCGTTTATATTTTTGAAATGTCTCTCCTGTCTGTTCGAGCTTTGAACCGCAACTCCTCCTGAACCATACCAAATAGAGAGTTTGGGTCTTTTGCAAATATGTTAAGGAGGTCCCAAGGATGTGCACGGGCCAAAGAAATTACCGAATACTTTTACTGGTTATTCCTGGAAAATTTAAAAAAAAGAAAAACTATCAGTATTTTGTCAATTTCTTGCCAACCATAACATTTATCGGGTTGAAACAAACGCAAAACAATAGCTAATAATATTTAGAACAATGATGGACAGGGAATTTTTGAAAAATCTCCTTTCGTTCGACTCCTGTAATTTTAGCAGCAATTTGTAGGTAGCAATTGTTTAATTTAGTTTCAGAATTATTAATTTGAAATGACTTTTAATGTAATCTAGAATGATAGTTAATGGGTTTTTCCTACTTTGTGAATGCTAATGTTAGACTGTTGCGCATTATATTGACACATTCTTGGTGTGACTCTAGAATAATTTCACTTAAATAAAAATATCGGAAATTCTTTGTTGGAAATTACGTTTAAACAATCATTCGAGTTTTTATTACTAGTTTATTCTGATGTGTATTTTTTTCAAAATTAATAGATTTCAGCTGAAATATATTTATTTTGAAAACTTCCGTCATATTTTGAAATAAACAACAAGATTAAGTGTATTAAAATAAAAAGGCAAATGCAGTAAAGAATCAAATAAGATTTGTTGGTGTATGTAGCATTGAATGTAAGGCTACGAAATGATAAAATAATCAGTTGATGTTGTATATTCGTAGAATTTTATATATTTTTACGACAGTAAAATTCTTCCTCATAAAAGTATGTATTCTTATATATCAACCAAGTTAAATAACTATTTGTTTAAATAGAGTTTAAAAACTAAAGTATGACACACCGGTTATTTGTATATCATGTACTGACCACATTTTTTCTTCTTGACATTAATAACTATGCCAGTAACACCTTGTTAGTTGCACAGCATGTAAATCTGCAATTGTTTCTCCTGAGCATTCCACACCAATTTAGTAATAAATTGAATATTTTAGATTATTTATAATAATGATAATGGTAATTAGATAATTTATCTAGCGCACTACTCCAGCAAGCAACTGGGCTCACTGTGCTTTACAAATATTTAGAAATATAGAAAATTATTTATTCATTTGATAAAAACCTTCATATCCTAAAAACAACATATAACGACACTACGGTGTATAATTTTATCTTTTAAAATACATTTAATTTATTTAGGGCTGTGGAAATTAAGGATTAATTTCTCGATTAATCGTTACAAATTTTATCGATTAAATGTCGATTAAAATAATTTTAATCGATGAAAATTCAATTAAAATTTAAGAAAATATTTATAAATAGACGCCCCACGGCGTAGCATTCGCCGCAGACTTGCTCATGGACAGTGCAAAGAAAGTGGAGAAAGAACGGATGCAAACTACAGCACGAAGAAATCAAAACAACGCGAGCGAACGTCGGCTGGGGGTGGGGGGGACTGCCAACTCATTGTTTGTTTCGAGACATTTTCAGGCGAAATCCGGTACACCCCTAACTTCTATAAAGTCAGCTATAAAATGATAATCGGTTTAAAATCGGAATTACATAATCGATAATCGGTTTTTCAAAAAAAGAAACAACAACACGCAATTAACAACCCTAAATATGACTAATCCTCGCTAGGGTCGGCCAATCACAGTTTATGTTTAAGGGATGGTAGTATTAAATGGGAGGCGGGTAACAACAACCTCAGTGTGCATGTCTTCACATTTACTCGCCATTTTTTATTTACCTAGTGCTGCTTTTTGTGTATGTACTACCAGCCCCCCCCCCAACCGTTCTTTGCACTGTCTATGATGAGCAGGTCTGCGGCGTATGCTACGCCGCGGGATCTCTAAAGAGTTCCTTCTTTTCATTCACTCCCAGTTGTTTGCCCAAACCCACCCCATTTTGACAACTGTGTCTTTCAGGAAGTCTTCACCCGTCAGCTAATGTTGGCAATAAAGGGGTAAAAGAACGGGCACAAACAGACATTTTTAAAAATTAAAAAAACAAACAAATGTTTTCGCTGGGGATTGAGCCGGACGTGATAACCAGTACACTACAAATCTCACGTTTTCTGAGAAGGAACAATGCAAGTGAAACGCAAGGACCATGGTTGGTCTCGATACGAGGATCATTCGTCATGCTCTGTTGCACATACTTGCAGCTTGCTTGCCTCGCATGGTCCGACCGCGAATAGTTGGGCGACGAAGAGAATTATATATATAGATAGATATTGTTTTCAATTTATTAAAAAATAATTAATTATTAATAATTAATAATAATTTATATATTTTTTAACGTACAAACTTCTCCGGCGTATTATTATAATTTATTAATTTATGTAGACGTGCAGATTTAAACAAAAAAATAGCAACTAACGAAAGCCTCAGCATAGTTAAATTTAAGAATATAAACGGAAAGTTGAGCAAACATTTTGTTTTTAAGCTAACAGCGGATGTCAAAGTTGAAGTTGGTGAAAATTTTACTGTGTTCACTGCCGTAAACAATTGACTTTTAGGGATTCAAATACATCGTTGAGGTACAAACTTCAGCACAAACATATTAGACAAGGGAAATAACTCAATAAAACAAAAAGTGTCTATTACTTGTTTTTGTTACTTCCCTTGATATGACATTTAATGACGTCATAAATTTTAATTTTTTGGCTTTAATCGAAATTAACGATTAATTAATTAAATTAATCGTAAATTTTTCAAAAGTTAACGATTAAATTTTAATTAATCGTTAACAGCCCTAACTTATTTTATTATAATTAATTTTGATAGTTAAGTTGGAAGAGATGCGTTTTTATAATATAAATATTAAGGTTAGCTAAGAAACCATTCACAAGTTGGACCTTAAATAAAATATATGTCTTTTGAAATTAAAACTTTAAACAACATTCGAAAAATCTATTTTAGAGCTAGATTGTTCCTGCCATAAATCTGTTTTCGTTATAGTGATGTCAAGAATGTTTTCTATATTTCTCAGATATTCTAAAGTCAACAATGGTTGAACTATGGTGAGTTAATGAATAATATACACTAAAAAAACCTGCAGCTATTTCCGACCTACACCATCCATTTAGTGACGTAAGGAGAAGAGTTCGTAAACATATTTTAAAATTGTTTTAGCTTAGGTGAGGGACACCAGAAAACACTAACAAATACAAGATAAGGTTAAATCCCATGTTGGTAGATTTTAGGTACATTACTTAGATAGTTGTGCAAGGACGTGGTTTTTTTAACACGAGTTGTTAGATTTTTTTTATTTTGGTCCTGACGGTTTCCTACAGGAGTGATATGTTCAGTGGTATCCTGATCTTTTTCTTATAGTACAGTTATACTTGATTATAATTAGGGCTGTTGTAATTTTGTTACCGGTGCTTGTGCCTATAAACCGGTGCTTGTGCCTATAAATCGACGCTTGTGCCTATAAACCGGTGCTTTTGCCTATAAACTGGTGCTTGTGTCTATAAAGATTTTGATAACATCATGACTCTCATATTTCCAAACCCTCGTACCAAAATCAGGGAATAAATAACTGATTTTTAAGTTCGTTTAACAAACTTTGTCTATGAAAATGTTTTATGATCGTTATTTTTCTTTTCTACCTTTTAATGTCCTGTGTATCGCACTTGCAATCACTGCAAACCATTTCCAAGCCCAAATATGTCTTTTAAATATCGGTGTATGACAATAGTCATCGTTGCATAAACTTACAATTTAATAAGTCAAGTTGATGTGTCCAGATTTATACGGTTACAATTGTTATGCATATTAAATTCTTCCGTTATCCAATATTTTCCGCCATAATTATCGCTTAATCATTTGGATTGATAGTTTTTATTTTCCCTATGTCTAAACTATATCTGCATAATACATATTTAAATGTAACTATTTATTTTATTTTTTTTGTTTTTTTTTGTTTGTTGTTTAAAAATTGCTCTAAAAAGTAAAAATAAAAATATATATGTATATAATAGGAAAAATACTTTTACCGAGTCCGGTAAAAGTTGTTTTTCTTTTTGTATTTAAATACATGTATATTTTTATTTTTTACTTTTTAAAACACATTTTAAACAACGAAACAAACAAAAAATCATCTTGGTTACATATATAAACTTGTATTAAAAATACATTAGTCGATCAATACAAGTTTATATTTGTAACCAAGATGAGATCTTTGTGTAATTACGTATTACAAAAAAACGTCAAGTGAAAAGGGTTTGTATAATAGAATCATGAAATGATGCATGTACTATGTTAACTATATTGGTTTGAAATATAAAATATTTTGGTTCTGGCAAAAAATAGAAATAACACTTTTCATTAAGTGATTTTGTGTTATCACATCTGACGACGATAAATTTGTTTTTCCCGTTAGCGCCGCACCAAAAAGCACCGGTAAAAAGTTATTTAATATTACTTTGTAATTTAGAAAACATATCCTTCATGATTAACAATAGCAATTTTTAAAACCTTCTATAAAAAGTATATTTTAAAACTTTGTTAGACATACAATTAAAAATTTGTGTTGCTTAAATGTTTCATTGTACATAAAGGAAAATAAAAAGTATAGTTAAAATACATAAAAATAATTTTTTAAACGATTTTTAATGGACTTTTTAAATTTACACAAACTATAAAATTAACATATTTTAGTTTAATGTATAATTATCTCAAACATTAAAGCGAGCCAAATTTTAAATTCGATCCTTATAATTAGGGATAAAATTAAATAAAATGTTAGGATTTTCATGAAATTTTTATATTTTTATGATATTCCAAGCATTAAAAAAATTAAAACAAGCTCATATACTTGTATATGCTATATATAGATTTAATATGCTTCATACAATTAGTAACCTGTTAGTACCAAAAAAATGCATAACTAATTTGGCCCTTTGTTTTTAAATGTGTTCATTGTAACTGCCAGAATTTGTTTGTTAAATATAACATTAAGCAAACAGTTCCTCTATAAAAGGCCGCACTTTCCTAAACAAAATATTTTCTCTAAGTCTAACATCATCTCTAAGTCTAACTTCATCTCTAAGTCTAACATCATCTCTAAGTCTAACATCATCTCTAAGTCTAACATCATCTCTAAGTCTAACATCATCTCTAAGTCTAACATCATTATGTTGTAAACAATGTCCTAATTTCAATGAATTGCAAGTGTAGATTTTTTTAACACTTTTGAACTATTGTGTTAATAGCAAACAGAATGTAGATTGCATATTTTTAACAACTATGTTAGTAACAAGAGAATTGAAGATTGAATACTATTTATGGCAGTTGTTGCTGTTTGATAGCGTGGTTCCAGAAGGGTTTGGCGTCTACTCGGCCTGGGCCATGAGTGGAGTACAAGAAACACGAAACTAACAACGCCGATGGGTAACGTTGAAGGCTGGTTAATAGCTAGTTAGTTACCGATGACTACAGTCGCTGTACGGGTCTTAGACGGGGGAATCCATCTGTAGGAGGGGATCGTCTCGGAATGTCCCAGTCGGTTAGTTCCCTTGGGGGAAGGGGGTGGGGAGTCGCCGAAGAATTCTCAAAGATGACCTGTAGGAGCCTTAGGCTGAGGGCTGTTGGCGCCATTTCACATTTAAGATATTCACTATCCCAGATATATCCTGACCCCAATGAAAACAAGGTCATGTCCGTAGTTCATGCTATTTCAATATTTCAAGTGATTCATAAAAGAAGAAACAAAATTCATGTAATTAATCTTGTATTCATTGCTCACGACTACATACTTATGATTTTATCATTAATTATAAAACACTAAGATAATTCGACTTTTTATAAAACAGCACGTAGCATGACATAAACATTTTGTAATTAATATAAATATTGCAACAATTTTGTGTTGTTGATTTTAAATTAATATTAAATGAGAGACCGTAGATACTTTATCACTATCTTGTTTAAAAACGCAAGCGTGTGAAAAGTAGACATGTTATCGTGTATGAAGTCAATAGAATTGCATTTCACATCAGCGCCGCACAACAAAGCACCGGTACTGAATTATTTGATATAATGTTGTTTATGGAAAACTTACCCCGCTGGATTAATAAGAATATTTTTTTTTATAATTCCATTAAAATATGTTTGAGTATTATGTGCGACATAGAATCAATACTTTGTTTTTCTTGTATGTTTCATTGTATATAAGTAAAAGTTACGTATTTAATTTTTAACAATCAATGGAAAATTAGATTTTTAATAATATTTTTTTTTAATTTACGCGAACTATAAAATTAGTATATTTTCTTTTAATGTATAGACTAATTATTTCAAAATTTTATATGAGGAAGAAGCTATTCAAATGAGTGACAATTAGATGTGAAATGTATTTAATTGAAGTGGCAAACAACTTCACTTCGATCCCTATAATTAGGGATACAATCAAATAAAATATTATGATTATTCAACTCCCAATATTCCTACACTGAAATACAAAATGAAATAAGCACATATTACTTGTATGTAAAAAGTTTTGAACTGTTTCTTGAATTCAGTAACCTGTGAAGTAGCATTCGAGCACAATGCCCAGCCGCCCTTACTTTCCCCAACCGTTGATAGGTCCCCATTCGAATCTGGGTCACATTGCCAGCACCAAGGTTCGAGCCCGTGACTGTCGCTACTGTCTGTCGGAATATAAGCCGAGCGTTCCACCCCTCGACCACCACGCCCCTGAACATATGTACAAAGGTAATGCATAACTTGTTTAACCCTTTCCTTTCCACATGAGTACGTGTCTCAATAAATGGTTTTCTCTAAATTTACATAATCATGTTCTAAAAATACTAATATGTCATATTTTCAATCAGTTGTGAATGTAGATATTTTAACATGTTACTGGTCTATGCTGTATACAGATTTAAAATGGATCATTAAATTAGTAACAAGTGAGTACACAGGAAAGAAGCATAACTAATGTATGCTTATGCAAGTAAATTTTAAAGCACTTTTTCTGTTTTATTTGGATACCCTGTATGAGTTCACTAATTCAAGTAAAAAAAGGGCTTGAACTGGAAAGTGACGAATGAAATAAGGACTTGTATGACAGCAGTTAGAATAACAGAATAATAACAGAATAACTTAGAAAGTATTAGAGTACTGAAAATTATAACTTTTTATTGTTAAATTTTAAAACGTAAAATATAAATAACGTAAGATCATGATATTTAGTTGTTGTGTTTTTCCAACATACCAAACAGTAGCAATGTTAATTATTCAATTTTAACGATGTTGACATTACTCTTGACACCAAATTTTTTTAAAATGTTAACGTCAAATTATTAAGACATCGGTACCGGAGCTATGTGGTTCAGCGCTGGTAAAGAAATTTCATGTTAATACACGTAGTATACAATGATATATAACTCGATTAGGAAAACGTGTTCTTTCCGCTCTTTATTGACCCAGAATAATACATTTGACTTATGTACAAATCCTTCACATGCAAAGTACAGACAATACAATTTTTTTTTAGATATTCATTTATTTTCCTCCCTCTCGCTCCCTCTCTCTCTCTCTCTCTCTCTCTCTCTCTCTCTCTCTCTCTCTCTCCAACCATCCATCCATCCATCCATCCATCCCTCCCTCCCTCCCTCCCCCGCACTCCCTCCATTCCTCCCTCCCTCCATCCATCCATCCATCCATCCCTCCCTCCATCCATCCCTCCATCCATCCCTCCCTCCCTCCCTCCCTCTCCCTCTCTCCCTCCCTCTCTCTCCCTCTCTCTCTCTCCCTCTCTCTCTCTCTCTCTCTCTCTCTCTCCCTTTCCCTTTCCCTGTCTGTCCCTTACATTTTATTTTCTGTATCTTCAAGTTGAGCTTGAATCTAATCCCTCCTACCCACATATTCGATAACTCATTGAGTTGTATAGCCGTATGACTTCAAGTTTGATCGACTCAACCTAAGTTCAACCCAAGTCCAACCCAAGTTCTTCACCACCATAGCTTGCAAACCATAAACTGTGATTGGCCGACCCTTTTGCCATGTTCGCAAGAAAGGAGGGAAAGAACGGAAACATACACACATTTTTTTTATAAAAAAGAAAAAATATTGTTTTCGCTGTGGCTTGAACCCAGGACCTTCCACGTGTAAGACGGACGTGATAACCCCTACATTATATGTTATTCAGAGAAGGAACAACGCAAGTGAACGCAAACCTTAAACTGATTGGTCGACCTCAGCGAGGGCCATTCGCCATGCTTATTTACATATACTCTCTTTGACGAATTATATGTATAGATTACTTATACTCACAAATCCTTCATTCACTCCCATGCCTTGCTGTCTCAACTGTGTATTTTATGTAATAACTGTGATTATTTCTAATAAGAATTCTAAACCATTAAATTAAATATTTAGAAGCGTATAGAATACTCATACTATAAATATAAAGGTTGGACAAGAATCAAACACTTGCTATTTATAAATCGATTTCATTATTATTAATCGGTGACACTAAAAATAAATATATAAACGTATACTAAACTTTTTTTTTAAAGAACGAGGCTACGCCTAATAGGCATGCATAGCATCGAGCTCCACCTCTAGTTGTGATTTTTTCATGTGTTGGATTGTTTTGTTAATGTTATTTCTGGATCAGGATGTTCATTATGGATCCTTTTTTCGGACGAGCTACGTTTTTCATTTCTGAAAATGTTGGATTATTTATTTTTTGGCTGTTTTTCTTTACAAGGCTCCACGTTTATGTCCGACTACAAGGTCAGCCATCTTTGTTCTTATGAACAACGCTTGGACAAGCCAACGAAGCGGACCATAACAATAGCAAGGCCCAATAGCACACAGGTAGGCGACCATTTCACTACACACGAAATTGCCTACTATCAATGAACACGCAGCATATACTCATAACATCTGAACTGGTGTGTATTCTTAAGGATATGTGTATTGGCCGAAACCATCCTCGGAAGCGTACCTCTCGTTGTGGGAAACGAAAACAGAGACGAATTACTGTTGTTATTACTGAAAAAAAGATCTAACTCTGATTTTCGTGTTGGTGACAACAGCCATCATAGCTCTTATAACATAACTAATGTTATGCCTATCAAAACGTCTCCCAACTGTTCAGAAAAAATCTCTGCATCGCATCATTTAACGGCCAGTCACTTGGTTCATGTGACAAACGTACTGCTGTGTGCGAATTCATCATGGACCGGCAGATAGACATCATGTTTATTCAGGAGACCTGGTTTCGACAGACTGGTGATGAGGGAAAGTGTGCTGACCTTGCTCCACTCGGCTGTTCTTTTAGATCATTTCCACGTTCCACTCCAGGTGGTGGCCTAGCTGTTGTTTACAAAAGTACGCTTGTTCAGGAGCTCTCATTTTTAACGGAATTCAAATTTGCACATACATCTTTCGAGTTAGTTCAACTTACATTGTCAGTGCCACATCGTATCATCCACCTTATGTGCATTTACCGTGTCTTTCCCAGCAGAAAAAATAAATTAACAGACGCCAAATTTCATGAGGAATTTCCGGAACTTTTGGAACATGCCAACACCCCGCCTCGCACTTACATGATATTAGGTGACATGAACTTTCATTTTGATCAACCACAGAATCCATCGACAGCAAAAATGGTGGAACTTTTGGAGGTATTCAACATTAATCACATAATTAATAAACAAACCCACAATCGAGGACACATAATTGATTGGGTATTGCACAGACCTGACGATAACTTTGTCAAATCTGCAACAGTAACGGAAGAGCTGTCCTCGGATCACTTCTGTATGATATGTGAACTTAGTGTGATTGCGCTCCTCCAGCAAAATTTCAGGACTTTCGCAATCTGCGTGGCAGGAACCACGACGCCTTCCGGCAAGATCTAAGTGTGGCCGTGTCCCCTGACCTCTGCCCAACTCTGGATATGCTGAATGGTGTACTACGCACTGTGCTGGATAAACATGCCCCTGTCACCTGCCACAATGTTAAGTCAACACGGACAGCTCCCTGGTATTCAACAATAAAGGATGAACTTCGACGCGCAAAGAAAGATCGCCGTGTAGCTGAAAAGACGTGGTTGAAGACAAGACTTGTCGTACATAAGCACATTTATTCTACCACCAAGCGACGTGTGACTAACATCGTACATCAAGCAAAAACCTCGTACTATAGTAATAAAATACTTACAAGTAGTACTAGTAGGCAACTATTTAATGTATGTAATAACGTCAGAGGGAGTGGTAAAGCTGTGGTCTTTCCCTCTGTATATCCATTGCATCAACAACCAGATATATTTTGTAATTTTTTTACAAACAAAATTGCCGAAATTCGGGCTGAGCTTGACAGAACGATTTTACCACCTCATAATTTATCTCCTTCTTTTGCTGTGAGGTAAAAACTTTGAATTTTTTAGGTTAAGTCACTAGATCTCTTACTCCCAACAATAACCAATATAGTAAATGAGAGTCTAACATCTGGTTCTTTTCCCACCTGCTGTAATAAAACCATTGCTAAAAAAACAAGGGTTAGACCAAAAAAATTTAAACAAATATCGGCCTGTGTCTAATATTTCATTTATATCGAAGGTCATAGAAAAACTTGTCTTAAAACAACTTTTTGCTTATCTTAACGACAACACTCTTCTAAGTCCTAATCAGTCGGCCTACAGACCTTCAAACGTTGCTAAAAGCCGGGAAAATTATTTTGGGATTTCTGGCTCAGTTCTGGCTTCGTTTCAATCATACTTATCTAACAGATCACAGGTGGTATCAGTAAATGGCTGTATGTCTCACAGAGCTGACTTGGTTTATGGTGAGCCTCAAGGCTCCGTTTTGGGTCTGGTTCTTTTCGTAATGTATACAAGGCCACTACTTCTACTGCTCGAAAAGCATTCAGTTAAAAGCATATCATTTGCAGATAATACTCAGCTATACACTCACACTGATCCCTCTGATATTGACTCCACTGTCCAATTGATGCAGGAGTGCATTGGTGAGGTTAAGTCTTGGATGACTTGCAGCAAGCTCAAGCTGAATGACGATAAGACAGAAGCACTCCTATTTTGCAACAATAAATCACGCAGTACTTTGCCTCTTCCTAATTCTATTCAGGTGGCTAGTTCTGATATACTGTTCAAAACATCGACCAGCAATCTTGGCTACATTATTTCTGACAACATGTCTACCAACAACTTCATCAATCACATCTGTCGCTCTGCCTACACCGCCCTTCGTCAGATCAGCTCATTCCGTCATTACTTAACAGTTAGTGCAACGACAACTCTAGTCTGTGCTCTTGTTCTAGCTAGCATTGATTATTGCAATTCTCTTCTGTCAGGTGCGCCAAAACAATGCATTGAAAAACTACAGAAAGTGCAACATTCAGCTGCCAGACTAGTTTTTAAGGCAAAAAAACATGACCATGCTACTCCGCTACTTTACTCACTTCATTGGCTACCTATACAAGCTCGAATTGATTACAAACTGGCTGCTCTCTGTCAAAACTTCTGTTCTGACTCATCTCCTTCCTATCTTACTGAACTTCTGTCAGTCTACTCACCCAGTCGTCAGCTATACGCTCTTCTGCAGACACACGTATTCTCTGTGTTCCTAAGACACTTACTAAAACTTATGGCGAAAGGGCATTCTCTTTTTATGCAGCCAAACAATGGAATTCTCTACCATTACACATCTGTAGTATTCCAACTACCAAGTCCTTCAAGACTGCACTTAAGACGCACCTTTTCAAAATGTATTTACAAAGTTAATGAAACAACATTTGTTTTAATGATTAGCGTAGCTTATGTGTAATGTACTGTCCTTTATGTTGTTATTATGGTATGAATGGTTATTTAATTATTATATGTATGGTATGATCTCCATGTAAAGCGCTGTGAGCCCGGTCCTCTACTTGGGTACAGCGCTATATAAATTATCAATTGTTATTATTATTATTTAAAGTTAATAACATTTAGTATATAGCTGGTTCTTTCCTCGCATTCAATTATGACGTACTGTAGGATTGGTTATCAGTTTTCAGTTATGCCACATATGTTCCTTATATTTCTAAGATTGACTAAATTAAACAATGGTGTGTAAATTACTAACATGGACAGGAAAAAAACTTCCACTTATATATCCCAACACTTTCTAATAAGTGACGTTTTGACAACTGTTTGTATAAATGTTTTTAAATGTTTTAGTAGTCAATACCTCATATTGAAAAATGCTGTTTATGTTTTGTAACCAAGATGATTTTTATATGTATTTATGCGTTATAAAAATTCTGAAGTGAAAGGGGTTTAATTGAAAATTATTATTAAAATATGCATGTAAAATGAATATACATAATTTGCTATGTATGTCCGTCGGTCTGTTCGTAACGCTACTGATTTTAGAAAACAGCGCACCGCTTTTAAAAAAGTCTTGAAAACAAATTACTGCACCAAAAATAACTCTTTTCGAACGTCCGCATAAAATTGTTACATTTGGAAATAAATGAATTTTTAAAAAAATTAAATAAATAAATGAAAATTCTGTATTACATTTCTTTGCATTATAATGTGTATTATTTTCAAAATTAATAGATTTCAGCTGAACTATATTTATTTGAAAACTTCCGTCATTTTTGACGGGTAATACACTAGTAAAATTATATTTTAAATATATTAGTGTAGACAATAAACTACTTTGGGTCTTAAAAGCGAGAACTAACTTTTTATCTTAAAAGACTTTCTGTCAATCATGTCTGACATCAATAAAATTGTATTTCCCGTCAGCGCCGCACCACAAAACACCACAAAGCACTTGTACTTATTTCTTTAATATGACTAAGAAAACATAAACTGCAGGAATAATGAGAGTAATTTGTTTAAACTTAAATTAAAATATGCTTTAATATTCTGTGAGACAAACAATTAATGATTTGTGTTACGTAAGTGTTTCATTGTACATAAATGAAAATTAATTGTAGAGAAAAAACATCTAAGAAATATTACAATTTTTAATGAGATATTTTGTGTTCATTTATGCACACTATAAAGTTTATTTATTTACTGTAATATATATATTTCAAATTTACAAGTTGGGCGCGTCAATTGACTTACAGCTCCATTCTATTTAATGTAAGTGGCAAGCCACTGAAATTCGATCCCAATAATTAGGGATAAGATAAAATAGTATGAATATCCTTCCACCGGTATTCTCACAATCATATATGCAGTAAATCAAGCTTGTGTTACTGACAATATCTAGATTTAAAATGTTTCATTAAATTATTAATGTGTTAGCACAAATACTCATGTTTCTTGTCTCTGCTATAATACGTTGTATATATTTTAATTTTATTATCAAATGTGAGCACTAAGGAAATGTGCATCACTAACTTAGCCCTTCATTTTTCACATGAGTTCATTCTAACTGCTATTTTTTAAATTATAACATAAAGAAAACTATGTCTCCCTAAAAAGGCGCACGTTTCGAAACAAAAACTTTCCTTTAAGTGCCGATAACTGTCCTTGTAACAATACGAACAAAATTCTTAAGTGTAGCCGAGTGGTGGCTATATTGTTAGTTTGGTTGTTGTCAACTACTTCACAATTAACACAAAACTAATACATGAAATGCAGGTAGGTCGCGAGGACTATAGTTCGTATAATAGTTATTTGAATATTTTCTAAGGTTGACAAAGTAACTGATGTCAAAGTATTTTAACAATGGAAACACACGTTTACAGCTCTACAACAACGTATGCTCTAGTCTACTACTGTCCCTACAAAGCTAGCTAAGCACTGATCTCCGATATCGCTCTCCGATGTTGTTCTCCCCAAAAACTCTAAACTCTCGCCTTATATCCTCGGTTTCCCTCGAGGTGTCAAAGTTTAATCTGTTAACCTTCGACCTTTAATTTCCACCCCACGAATTCTTTCTCGGGTTTATTCGCGACTTTCTGAACAAGTCACAATGATAAATGACCACTGTCTTCCTTACAACCAACGCCAATTAATAGCTGACCCATCGACCAGACGTGAGGTGTTAGGTGTGTTCCTCACGTTCCGTGGCCAATTCAGAGTTCATTGATACAACGGCGTGGCTGCCGGGCGTGGACGCATCGGCGTTTTCCCACGTCCCACGTCCGACTCAGAATTCATTGATACGATTTATGAGCATCTGTCCACCCAACATCGTTGTGGCCGCAACTTAGCGTTAAGTCGAGCACGTGACTTTCCTTACAAACTACAATGATATATATATATATACGCCAATTAATAGCTCACCACTCGACCAGAGGTGCGGTTTAAGCACGCTCCGTGGTCCATTCCAGAGGTGCGGTTTAAGCACGTTCCGTGGTCCATTCAGATTTAATGTGGCCGCATTATTATATTCTATAATACATCTCATGTCTTCTCCCAGGAGATAGATCTAAACAAATTTAAGTCGCCTTTACTTTTACTTCTTTCAAATATCATATATTCGTTTTAATATATACATTAAAATTGTAATTTTAAATAAATGTATTGACCAGGCAATATTATTCTCTTTCAAGCATTTTGGAAATACCACACAAATGTAACTTAAAACAACCCTCAGTTAGAGATAAGTCTTAAAAAACTCTTTTCTTATTCAGTATCTGAAAACAATACATAGAAATTATCGTTTTCCCGTCCGGAATTCGAATTAGAAAGGTTTGCCTGAAAAAAAAACAGGAAAGCAAACACTTTATCACATTTATTGTTCTGTCTTGGCATGATCGTCTGTAAGAGATAAGATAAGAAGATGCCATACTCTTTAAAACCACATCGATATGTCAAGAGAACTACACCATGGTGTGCGTTTACACCAATGAGCGGTAGCTTTACATTAATATCTTCTGCTCGATAGCAGTACATCCCATGGCCCTTACAATACTTTTTTTAACGATTACATTATATTTAAGCCTAGCTAGCCCTACAAAAATGTACGTTTATTTAGGAGAATGAATAATGACATGTTCTGACAATTTGTATATCATATCTGCTTGAAAAATTTAATGAAATTAAACGAACGTCTTATTATCTTCATCATGAAACGTGTGATGTAATTTCGACAATGTGAAATTATCTACAATTCTGCACTTTGTGGGGTCTTTAAATTTTCCATGTAAGAAAATGTTAAATGCAATAGAAAATGCGATCAAAACCATTCGCTAAAAAAAAATTTTGATAGTCGCACTGCTATGAACCAACTTCGGGGCAATAAAATATTCTTTGACGGCAGTAGCTATTTTATAACCACTGTTGTAATAATCATATTCGATCTGATTGAAATAAAGATATAGGAAAACTTGAGAATGAAAACTTGAGTGTTTGTTTAGGCCTTCAAAAACACAAAGTTGTTGATGTTCTTACGTATCTTTGAAGCCTCATTCTATTACTATGGCCAAAAGTCATTAGAGACTTGTTTTCATCAACGTCCGTCCGTATGTCGGTAGCCCAACGTTTCAACCAGGGCCATATTTTGTAAGCCTCTTGTTACATACGATTGATATATAGCGTGTAGCTTCTTGTTATACAAATGGCCTCTAGTAAGTAGCCTCTTGTTAAAACCACGGTCATATTTCGGTAGCTACATGCTACAACAATAGCCAGATGTCGGTTAGACTCTTGTTACAAAAGGCCATATGTCTGTAGCTTCACGCTACAACCACGACCATACGTCATAGTCTCATGTTACACATATAACCAAAATGTCGGTCAACTCTTGTTCTACTCTGCAGCGAGTCTCCTAGAATTGTACAGCGGCGTAGCGAGGGGGGCGGGGGAGGGGCGACCTCCCGGGTGTCACTTTTGCCAGGGGTGGGCAAATTCCTAGTAGTTTTTATATAGAATTTCTAACAAATAAAATTTTATAAGAAAGTGGAGCTTTTAATCGAAATAAAATAACAGCCAAACAAGAAATTAAATTAAAAGAAATAAAGGAAATATCATCAAGTATGTGAAAGTTTCAACTGCCTGAATTTCTTAAATTATTCTGATACAATGCTACTGTTCTGAAAAATCAGAGCCTGATGTGGTATCAACTTAATTGGTTCTTAAAATTTGACAGCTTTTCCTGTTGTAAAAGCAAATCGTACAGTACCCTATCAATTTGAAACATGAGCGAATCCAATTCTCCGAATACAGGCACATTGTTGCGGCAGTTCCTCGTTGTTAATTAGCTTCTTAAAATAAATAACGTTAAAATAAAGTTTAACAAAATAAAATTAAAAACAAGATATTTTTTTATTAAAGGAAGAAGAAACTATATTAAAATACTTAGACTTTTCTAATGCAAAAATTTCAAACTCCTATTCTTTTATTAATCTAAGACTTATAAAACTAATGCTATTGAGCTGAAAAACATTGGGGCTGAAGTAGTGTACGAACATGACAATTATGTGCTGGTACATTTAATCCATTTTAAGGTAGGTAAACTACTGGAACAAAGTTGTTGGCGTAGTGATATTGTATTTTCATTCAAAGCAAAATTATGTTAATGTCTTTTTTGTGTGGAATAAATAAAAATGATGAATAAAATTGCTTATCTAATGGAATTAAAACTTGACACACAAACACAAAAGTAGCCACTCTTAACAAGTGCTCAACATTACCATTTTTTTGTTGCAATTGAAAGAATCATAGATGTGGATAAAAAGAATAAACTATATAATAAAGAACAAAACAAAGTTGCAAGAGGTTCTTACGACATTTCTAAAAAGATTTTTTAAATAATGATGATCTTAAAATAATGGACTGCAGAGGCCCAACGTGTGTTAATATTTCTTCATGGCTGAAAAGTATGCAGGAGTTAAAGAAAAACGCAAAAAAATTAAATGTCAATGTCAAATTCTCATACAAAAAGTTCATTTAACCAATTTTGTTTACATGATACTCCTACTGAAACGAACTCTCTAACTGTTTTAGTACACTAGAACGTTGTTACGCATTCTTTTCCTTGTCCTATACTTCGTTTGGAATATCAAATTGCTTCTACAAGCAATGCATTAAACAGAATTCAGGATACAAAATAGTGAATATACCCATGGTATACATTTTGAGCTTATTTTTAAAGCTATAGAAGTAATTGATAGATGCAGACAAAAGCTCAACACACGAAAAGACGCAGGAACTTTGATAGTCAAAAATGAAAACTTTTATTTTCGAATCTATAATTTATATCAAAGATGCCAGAAATTATTTACAAATTATAGTGTTCAACATAGGCTTCTCACAGAGAAATTAATAGAATACTAAGGGATGCTTTGACATTAATAAAAATTTTATGTGGAAGTTTTATTCTTCATAATAATAACATGAGATTACTGTAGAGATTCATGCGGTTTTTGTCAGTTAAATCAAATTTAGAAAACAGATAAAATTTTCATACACCAGCTAATATACTGGACTTTGAAATTTTGCCTTCAAATTAGAGTACACAAAATATCTCAGTGTCATTGTCAAACAAGGAATATTTGAACCCACGGTGTAAAAATAATAATGAATTCAAGACCAGTTCATTTATTCAATTTTTTTAAAGATATTTAGACTAGATTTAACCTGCCTAAAATAATAACATTAATTCGAACAATGTCTTAAATAATGCAATGTGTTTTAAAATGGATTCGCTAAAATTAAGTTAATAAAAAATTATTTAGATCAATAATGAATCAACCAAGATTATCTATATCAATAGTTATTTGGCTGTTGAGCATGATTGGCTGAAAACAATTGTGCAATGAGGAAAAACATAAAACTTCAAATTTATCAAGAAATGAGCTTTTCTCTTGATTTATACACAAAAATGTATTGTTTCCTTATTTTTATTTTCTAATAAAACGACCTGGTATCATCCTTACTTTAGGGGCCGTCCATAAATGACGTCACGCGATTTTTGTCCATTTTTACCGCCCACCCCCAAACCCTCGTCACACTTCGTCACAAAACCTTAGACCTCCCCTCCATATGATATCACAAAGCTGTGACCACTCCCTCTAAAAGCAGTATTTTCTATTTGAAAATGAGCATGTTTCAAATTAATTTATTGTCATTTTAGTATCATTATAGATGGGACTGCGATAAGCTTTTAAATAAAATACAAAATACACAAACAAATTGTGTAATGAAAACAATATATTCAAGCTTTATTTTTAAAACTAATACGACAGTAGACGTTTCAAATAATGCCTTCATCAGTACAATAACATAAAATATGGTACTGCAACAATATTATTTGAATTTGTAAAACATATTGTGCAATAATGTTAAAAGAAAAGAAAAAGGAAAGGACAACAAAAACAAAAAGGACAAAGGATATAGGAAAAAAAGGGAAAAAATATCGCTTTTTTTTTCAATTTTATCCTGATCGTTTGTTATAGTACAACAATTACATGGTTTTAATTAGTGCTCTTGTCATTTTGTTACTGTTGTTTATGTGATAAGAGATTTTGATAACATCAAGACAATCATATTTCCAAACTCTCAGAACCAATTTCAAGATAATTCATCTAACTTTTAGTCCGTTTTACAACTTTGTAGATTAGCAAAATATTAGCGTTCCCTTTTCTCCTTTTCTAACTTGTAATGTCGTGTGTATCTAACTTTTTGCCCCTATTTCTCGTCCTAATTGTCTTTTAATATATTTATCAAAATAATCATAATTGCATAAACTTACAATTTAAACGGTTAAAATAAATATATCCCAATTAATAGGGTACGTTTTTTTATTATATTAAACTCATCCATTATCCTATATTTCCATCTCAATTATCTATTTAATCTTTTGGATTGATAATTTTTTATTTCCATTTTTCATTTCCATTCTATACATATATAAATTTAAATAATGTTTGTTTGTTTTGATTTATTCTTAAAATTTTAAAAATGTGTTTTTAAAATATATATAAAATGATATTATAGATCGACCGACAAATGTCTTTTAATACAAGTTGGTATTTGTATCCACGAGGATTTCTTTGTGTAATTATGCGTTATAATAAGAAAAACCCGTAAAAAACCAAGTTTTTGACTATAAATCCTTTATGTACGAGAAGTAACTAAAAGAATGTTCATTATAATACGCAGCGCCAGACCATCCAGAAATACAAAATTGCAGTTGTGTCGTAAAACATGTTTAATATAATGCGCACCGATCAGGAATATGTTTATAAAAAGAGCTGTCAATAAAATACGCACCTTATTGCGCGACAGAAAGGTTGTTCAATATAATACGCACCGCGACGCTCTATCTCAAAAAATAGCATGATACATAGGAATAAAATAAAATAATCTAAAAAATCAATAATTTAATTACGGTACATGCGATCGATCTGAAATTTTGATACATTGTTTTTATCATCGGTACGAAACTGCCTGCAAAATTTCAGCTCGCTATCTTGCGAGCAAGTGGGTTAAAAATCGATCAAAAGTTTTGGCGACAAGCAAGCAAGCAAGCAAGCAAGCAAGGTCCGCCGCAGACACCACGAGTTAATATAAAGGATTTAAAACCTTATGTGTTTTGGATTTCTTTTAATTGAAGTAGAAAATTATGCATGTACAATACATAATTACATGTTAACTATATTGGTTTAAAATATATAATATTTTTGGTCTAATAAAAAGATACATTACTCTTTTAAAATAAAGGATTTTGTGTTATCGCATTCGACGTCGATAAATTTGCATTTCCTGTAAGCGCAGCACCACAAAGCACAGTAAAAATTTATTTAATATGACGTTGTAATTTAGAAAATTTCATGATAAAAAACAGCTATTTTTTAAAAACTTCTATAAAAATATATTTTATAAAATTCTGTTAGACATAAAATTAATAATTGTGTTGCCCAATTGTTTCATTGTACATTAATGAAAATAAAAAAGTATAATTACAGGAAAGTCAAAGGAAAATTAGATTTTTATAGGACTTTTTTTCATTTATCAAACTATAAAATTAATATATTTTTATTTTAATGTTTTATTATCACATAAATGTTTGAAATATGTGTTTAATTATTTAAAAAAATATTATTTAATTGAAGTGGCAAGCCTCTTCAGTTCGATTCCTATACTTGGGGATAAAATGAAAATAAAATATGATTATCCTACCCCTGATGTACACTAACTCAATAACAAGTTAAACAAGCTCATATTTCTTGTATATGCTGTAAATACATTTCAAAAGTTTCATTAAATTAGTAACCTGTGAGTACAAAGAAAATAACCATAATAATTTGGTTCTTTTTTTTCTTCAAAATGAGTACAATGTAACTGCAAGAATAATTAGAACATTCAGCAACAGTTCATCTCTAAATAGTCTGCACGTTCCTAAACAAGATATTTAAGTGTAGCATCATCATGTGTAAAAAATGCCCTAATTTCAAAGAGCTGCGAGTGTAGATTTGTTTTAAAACACGTTTGAACTATTGTGATAATATAATGAACATAATGTAGATTGAATAATTTTAACAACTGCGTTAGTAACAAGAGAATTGAAGATTGAATACTATTAATGGAAGCTGTCGTTGTTTGATAGGGTGGTTCTAGAAGGGGTTGGCCTCCAATGTTCCCTCTAAGCAGTGGCGTCACTAGGGGGCGAGGGGGGCGGGCCGCCCCGGGTGACACCCATCAGAGGGGGTGACACCCGAGGCCTAAAATTTTACTAGTGTCCCATTTATGTCAGAAAAAAAATGAAGACACATTTTTTTCATCTAGAAGAAATTAAGAAATACAAAGAAATACTTTAAACGTGAACTTTTTATTAAAAAATATCAGTTAACTTGCAATATATAAAACAGCCCCAACACACAAACAACATTAAAACAAATTAGGAAAATAAAACAACCCCGTAAAAACAAAGTTTTTGACTATAAATCCCCTTAATATGACACAGAACTAAAGTATTCATTTATGTTCCAACGCAACACAAATTTACAGCCTGAAACGATGAAATTATCTCCCTTGGCTTTATAACTAGGTCAACTCTGGCAGACGACACATCTAAATAGTGATTTATATAGTATAGATAAACTAAAAATGGATTAATTTGATTACGGTATGTTCGATCGATCTGAAATTTTGATTACGATGCATTGTTAGGTGAGACGGTCGTGTGCCAAATTTCAGCTCGATGGCTTCACTGGAAGTGGGTCAATTTTGACTTTGTTTTTCCGCGGGCGGACGGGCGTCGCGGGACGACGGTCGAGTGACGAACGACGAATGGAGACGGCGGTGAAGTTAATTTAAGGGATTTAATAAAACAACCCCGTAAAAAACAAAGTTTTGACTATAAATCCTCGTATATATGAGATAGAACTAAAAGTATTGATTATGTTTCACGCGACAAAAGTCTATAAACGTCTATACACGTTCTAATTCATCAACAGAACAACTTTCATTTGCACACTTTGACTGACCAAATACGTGACCTCAAACACAAGAGATCACGACAGACAAGTTTTTGAAGTTAATATATGAGACCTAACTAAAGTGGAACACGCAAAATGTAAACAAAGCACGAGTACACCACACTAACATTGCAGCGTAAAGCTTGTTCACCCGGCGAAAGAAAACGATGCATTGTTAGGTTAGACGGGTCCGTGTGCCAAATTTCAGCTCGATCCGATCACGGGAAGTGGGTCATTTTCGACTTTTGTTTTTCCGCCCGCCCGCCCAGCCCATGAGATGACGACAGAGACAGCCGCGAAGTTAATATAAGGGATTTGAAAAAAGGCTGGACATAAAGTCTTATGTTTTAAAAGATATAAAGCTATTTGGGCTTTGACACACCGACAGCATGACGAATCCTAACTCACGACTCCTCCAACCACAGTGGGACGTGAGGGATAAGTTTTTATCTTCCCCCAAAAATTCAAAAGATGTGTTTTCTTTGTTGATATTTTTTCTAGACGAAAATTATGAATTCAATGTCTTTGAGTTAATATTTTGTTTTTATTTATTAAAGGCGTAATATGCATTTTTATTTACAGGTAGTCCCCGGTTACGACGGGTCCCATCCCGACTTACGCTGTTTCGTGGTTACGAAAGCTCCCCCATAAATAATAATATTACGCGTTATTCCGTATACTTTTTTTCTTTCATGGGGTAACGAATTATTTTCTCTAGTTGAAATAAAACATTTATTGAAAAATATTATTATTTGAACCTACAACTTTCGTTTGCGAATTTTTCTCATGGTGAAGTTATCAATCAAGTCAGTAAAGCTAAGTAAGCTTACAAGTAAGTTCCTTTTCTCATGCTCATTAGAGAGAGCATATTCAGTCTTTGTTGTTCTCATGCAAATTCTAACTCATTTTATATTCTTTTCAACTTTGAAAAGGATTGCTCTCAGTTGCAGTTTTATGTCATCATTGAGAGATAGATAAGAACTGCGATGTGTACATTTGTAAAAAGCTGTGTAAATTTAGCTCATTCAATTTTGAAGATATAAGCAGTCTTCGAGATCACTTGAATATTCTCTTGGCTGCTGCCCATCGGCTGGCGAAATTGCTGAGCTCAGATAGGTTTGTAAGAAAGCCAAATTCTCATGGATGTCTTTTATGGGCTACCGATGTTGCAGGGCTCAAGAAAGTTTGTCAATGATTACCAGAAATACCTCAACCTTGAAACTTTTGTCTCGGGGAGAATACTGTATTGGTGACGTCCCCTTTATCAAACTGACGCCCTTTTTTCACTCTTTTTTGTTGTTGTTGATAGCATTGAAGATTGTTCATACTCTTTTTACCACGGACTTGTCCTTTCCTTTGTCTTCATAGGAATCAAATTAAGAATGCTGTCTTTTAACAAAATCAATGAGATACTTCCTTTCTAAAATTGTTTCCCGAATGTCAAGTAAAATAGCGACTTCCAGTTGTTCCAGTTCCTTTAGAAATCCTTCTGCTTCAAGTAGACAGTCACGGTGCTGATTTTCGTTTGTTGCTAATTCTTTCAGTACTGCGATATACGCATGGTATAAGTTATTAAGAGGCCTTACTGCATCATGTCAGGCTGACCATCTTGTGTCACACAAGGCTTTGTTAACATGTATCAATTTCACGTGTTTTTAAAGTACCTGTCAACGATGAGTAGATGCAACAAGCCGGGTATAAAGATTTTGCAGAAGACAAAAAAAGTGACTGCATCAGGACAAACTGTTGCACTTTTCCCAACCAAAGTAAGGGACTGAGCAACACTGCACTTCTCACGAAGAATAGCATAGTTTCCGTTATACTTCCTACTCATATTAGCAGCATTGCCGTATGAATGTCCAAGGCATTTTCAGGGATTCATACAAACATTTGTCTGCATCTTTATTATACACTATAATAAGTTTGGAGTACCTTAAATTATTGGTGGCCCCTGGCTTTAGCCCGTTCAGCACTCCCCTTTTAATCCGTAATAGGGTGTGGGGGTCACGCATCGGTGTCGATGTGTGACGAGGGGTGGGTTTAAAAAATTGGACGTCACATAAAAAACGCGCAACTTTAAATAAAAGTTCCACATAAATCTTTGATTGTTTACCATTTATTTAATGACGTTTTCGATGGCTTTACGCGTGTTACATCAGAGTGCAGACTTACCCTTAATACATATTTAAATGACAAAACATAATTTGCAACATGCTAATTTTTATTTAGAAAATAGAGCTTGGGGGAGGGGTGTCTAAGCTTTGTGACGTAAAACGTGAAAATGGGGGTGGGGGGTATATGCATGACGCTGGGGGATGGTGGGGTAAAAATCGGCATCCTCGCGTGACGTCATTTATGGACGGGTCATTCAGTCGTGAAGGGGTGACACCATGAGCTACCGCCCCGGGTGACACGAACCCTAGTGACGCCTCTGCCTCTTAGTATCTTTGGTCCGCAAAGTAAAAAACACGCGTGCAAGGTTGCTCAGTATAGATTTTGGTGCAATATTTTACAAAATTTGCTGCGTGTCAATTCTGAACAGCAGGGCGGCGCCTGTCAGATATCTGTACAGCCACGCGGCTTAAATGGAACATTGTTGGCCTCTACGCGGCCTAGACCATAAACAGGGTACGCGAAACACGAAACTAACAGCCCCCATGGGCAACGTTGAAGGCTGGTTAGGTGCTAGGTGTTAGGTGCTAGGTGTTAGTTGCTAGGTGTTAGGTGCTAGGTGTTAGGTTCTAGGTGTTAGGTGCTAGGTGTTAGGTGCTAGGTGTTAGGTGTTAGGTGCTAGGTGTTAGGTGCTAGGTGTTAGGTGCTAGGTGTTAGGTTCTAGGTGTTAGGTGCGAGGTGTTAGGTGCTATGTGTTAGGTGCTAGGTGTTAGGTGCTAGGTGTTAGGTTCTAGGTGTTAGGTTCTAGGTGTTAGTTAGGTGCTAGGTGTTAGGGGCTAGGTGTTAGGTGCTAGGTGTTAGGTGCTAGGTGTTAGGTGCTAGGTGTTAGGTGCTAGGTGTTAGGTGCTAGTTAGTAGCAGATGATTACAGTGGCTGTACGGATCTTTGACGGGTCATGCATCTGGGAGAGTGGATCCCTAGGATGGGATCGTCTTGAAATGTCCCAGTCGGTTAGTTCCCCTAAGGGGGGGGGGAGTCGCTGGGGACTTCTCCTAGGTGACCTATAAGAGTCATAGGCTGAGTGCTGTTGACGCCATTTCACATTTAAGATATTCACTACCCCCGATATATACCCGATGAAAACAAGGTCATGTCCGTAGTACATGCTAGTTCACTATTTCAGGTGATTTATAAAAGAAGGGGGAAAATTCACACCATTCGTTGCTCACGACTACATACTTCTGATTTTATCATTAAATATAATTATAAATCACTAAGCAAATTCGACTTTTTATAAAACAGCAGAATCTAACAATTCTTCATTAATAAAATCACATATCATTTTCTAATTAATATAAATACAGTAATTATTTTGTGTTTTATTTTTCTTTTTTTAAAAAATGTTTTAATAAGACGTAGACGTAGAGACTTGTTAACTATCTTGTTTTAAAAAGTCAGAGTGCGAAAAGTAGACATGTTATCCTGTCTGAAGTCAAATAAAATGTCATAACCCGACAGCGCTGCACCACAAAGCACCGGTACTGATTTATTTGATATCATGCTGTTCTATAGAGAACTAACTGCGCTAGATTAATAAAGGCAATTTTTAAAATTCTATTAAAATATGTTTTAAAATTATGTGAGACATAAAATTAATAATTTTTGTATCTTAAATGATTCATTGTTTAAAAATAAAAATAACGGATTTAATTCTTTTAAAACAATGGAAAATTATATTTTTAAATAGGATTTTTTAATTAGGCAAACTACAATAATTAATATATTTACTTCGTTATATAGATATCTCAAATTGCTTATGGAGGTTACTAGCTTTCTCCTATTAATGTGCTTAGAAATACAGATCAATTCTATTTAACTTAAGTGGCAAGCCACTTTAATTCGATCCCTATAATTAGTGATACAATGAAATAAAAATTATGATTATCCAACCCCCAATAATCATACACTGAAATAAAAAATAAAAGAAGCTCATATTACTTGTGTATGCTATAGATCTACTTATATTTATACTGTTTCTTTAAATTAGTAATTAATCGAATAGCATTCACAGGCTTTTGTTAGCCAACTCATATGAGCACAATAATCAGCCGCCTTTATTTTCCCCAACCTTTGTCAGGCGCCCATTTGAACCTGGGTGACATTGCCAGCACTGAGGTTAGAACCCGTTACTCTCGGAATATTAGCCCAGGTTCTACCGCTCCACCATCGCGCCCCCAACATATGTACAAAAGCATAAGCATAACATGTTTAGCCCTTTCTTTTTCACTAGAGTACATTATAACTTCTTTATTTTAAGGGTATAATATTAGGCAAACTGTGCCTTCCTAAAAGGCTGCATGGTTCTCAACAAACGGTTTTCTCTAAATTTACATAATCATGTTCTAAAATACCAACAAATTTCATGTTTTTATTATGTCATATTTTCAATCATTTGTAAATGTTGATATTTTTCAATATGTTACTGGTCAAGCTATAAATAGATTTAAAATGGTTCTTTAAATTAGTAACATGTGAGCACACAGGAAAGAAGCATAACTAATGTATCCTTTTATTTTATTTATTTTTGTTTTTTTATTTGTTTTTTTTTCTATACCTTGTAAGATTTGACTTGTCCACGTCACAAAGGCTTGAACTGGAACTTGCTGAATAAATTAAGTAATGTACTGGTATGACAGCAGTTAGTGCTAGAGTTACAGAAGGGTAATACTTAAAATAACTTAGAAAGTATGAGAGATTCCTAAAAATTATATTTTAATTTTACATTTAATTTTTTTTTAAATAACCAAATACTTATCTGCATGTGTCTTGTCGGAAAAGTTATTTTGTTTTTGCAGTGAAAACGTTGTTATAGGAATAGACTCTAAATATAAATCTCTGTGATCAAGTCATTACACATACCTCGTTACTTATAGATTATACAATAACACAATTCACGTGTTCTCCCTGTAAATACTTGCTATTTTTTAAAAAAAATCTAAGGAAACTTAAGTCAATTTGACTTCTTTTAAACAACCTAATGATAATTTTAATATACATAGATTAATGTCTTGGTAATTCACAATAAATTTATTTACTCATCAATATCATTGTGCTGCAAGAATTTTATGCCATACTCTTTAAAGCACATCAATATATCAAGAGAACTACACAATATACTAAGTAACACAGCGAATCAATGTCTCAGGACCATTACATTTTATTTGCTGTGTTTACGAAAATGACTATGTGCAGGTAACCTCTGTTTACGACCACATCCATATGTCGGTAGTCACATATTACAACCACGTCCATATGTCGGTAGTCACATGTTACAACCACGTCCATATGTCGGTAGTCACATGTTACAACCACGTCCATATGTCGGTAGTCACATGTTACAACCACGTCCATATGTCGGTAGTCACATATTACAACCACGTCCACATGTCGGTAGTCACATGTTACAACCACGTCCATATGTCTGTAGTCACATGTTACAACCACGTCCATATGTAAGAAGCCACATGTTACAACCACGTCCATATGTAAGTAGCCACATGTTACAACCACGTCCATATGTCGGTAGTCACATATTACAACCACGTCCATATGTCGGTAGTCACATGTTACAACCACATCCACATGTCGGTAGCCCCATGGGACAACCACGTCCATATGTCGGTAGTCACATGTTACTACCACATCCATATGTCGGTAGTCACATGTTACAACCACATCCACATGTCGGTAGTCCCATGGGACAACCACGTCCAAATGTTGGTAGTCACATGTTACAACACCATCCATATGTCGGTAGTCACATGTTACAACCACGTCCATATGTCGGTAGCCACATGTTACAACCACGTCCACATGTCGGTAGTCACATGTTACAACCACGTCCATATGTCGGTAGTCACATGTTACAACCACATCCATATGTCGGTAGTCACATGTTACAACCACATCCATATGTCGGTAGTCACATATTACAACCACATCCATATGTCGGTAGTCACATATTACAACCACGTCCATATGTCGGTAGTCACATGTTACAACCACGTCCACATGTCGGTAGTCACATGTTACAACCACGTCCATATGTCGGTAGCCACATGTTACAACCACGTCCATATGTCGGTAGTCACATGTTACAACCACGTCCATATGTCGGTAGTCACATGTTACAACAACGTCCATATGTCGGTAGCCACATGTTACAACCACGTCCATATGTCGGTAGCACATGTTACAACCACGTCCATATGTCGGTAGCCACATGTTACAACCACGTCCATATGTCGGTAGCCACATGTTACAACCACGTCCATATGTCGGTAGCCACATGTTACAACCACGTCCATATGTCGGTAGCCACATGTTACAACCACGTCCATATGTCGGTAGCCACATGTTACAACCACGTCCATATGTCGGTAGTCACATGTTACAACCACGTCCATATGTCAGTAGCTACATGTTACAACCACGTCCATATGTCGGTAGTCACATGTTACAACCACGTCCATATGTCGGTAGTCACATGTTACAACCACGTCCATATGTCAGTAGTCACATGTTACAACCACATCCATATGTCGGTAGTCATATGTTACAACCATGTCCATATGTCGGTAGCCACATGTTACAACCACATCCATATGTCGGTAGTCACATGTTACAACCACGTCCATATGTCGGTAGCCACATGTTACAACGACGTCCACATGTCGGTAGTCACATGTTACAACCACGTCCATATGTCGGTAGTCACATGTTACAACCACATCCATATGTCGGTAGTCACATATTACAACCACGTCCATATGTCGGTAGCCACATGTTACAACCACGTCCACATGTCGGTAGTCACATGTTACAACCACGTCCATATGTCGGTAGTCACATGTTACAACCACATCCATATGTCGGTAGTCACATATTACAACCACGTCCATATGTCGGTAGCCACATGTTACAACCACGTCCATATGTAAGTAGCCAAATGTTACAACCACGTCCATATGTAAGTAGCCACATGTTACAACCACGTCCATATGTCGGTAGTCACATATTACAACCACGTCCATATGTCAGTAGTCACATGTTACAACCACATCCACATGTCGGTAGCCCCATGGGACAACCACGTCCATATGTCGGTAGTCACATGTTACAACCACATCCATATGTCGGCAGTCACATGTTACAACCACATCCACATGTCGGTAGCCCCATGGGACAACCATTCCATATGTCGGTAGCCACATGTTACAACCACGTCCACATGTCGGTAGTCACATGTTACAACCACGTCCATATGTGGGTAGTCACATGTTACAACCACATCCATATGTCGGTAGTCACATGTTACAACCACATCCATATGTCGGTAGTCACATGTTACAACCACATCCATATGTCGGTAGTCACATATTACAACCACGTCCATATGTCGGTAGTCACATGTTACAACCACGTCCACATGTCGGTAGTCACATGTTACAACCACGTCCATATGTCGGTAGCCACATGTTACAACCACGTCCATATGTCGGTAGTCACATGTTACAACCACGTCCATATGTCAGTAGTCACATGTTACAACCACGTCCATATGTCGGTAGTCACATGTTACAACCACGTCCATATGTCGGTAGCCACATGTTACAACCACGTCGATATGTCGGTATCCACATGTTACAACCACGTCCATATGTCGGTAGCCACATGTTACAACCACGTCCATATGTCGGTAGCCACATATTACAACCACGTCCATATGTCGGTAGCCACATGTAACAACCACGTCCATATGTCGGTAGCCACATGTTACAACCACGTCCATATGTCGGTAGTCACATGTTACAACCACGTCCATATGTCAGTAGCCACATGTTACAACCACGTCCATATGTCGGTAGTCACATGTTACAACCACGTCCATATGTCGGTAGTCACATGTTACAACCACGTCCATATGTCAGTAGTCACATGTTACAACCACGTCCATATGTCGGTAGTCACATGTTACAACCACGTCCATATGTCAGTAGCCACATGTTACAACCACGTCCATATGTAAGTAGCCACATGTTACAACCACGTCCATATGTCGGGTTTCACATATTACAACCACGTCCATATGTCAGTAGTCACATGTTACAACCACATCCACATGCCGGTAGCCCCATGGGACAACCACGTCCATATGTCGGTAGTCACATGTTACAACCACATCCATATGTCGGCAGTCACATGTTACAACCACATCCACATGTCGGTAGCCCCATGGGACAACCATTCCATATGTCGGTAGCCACATGTTACAACCACGTCCACATGTCGGTAGTCACATGTTACAACCACGTCCATATGTGGGTAGTCACATGTTACAACCACATCCATATGTCGGTAGTCACATGTTACAACCACATCCATATGTCGGTAGTCACATGTTACAACCACATCCATATGTCGGTAGTCACATATTACAACCACGTCCATATGTCGGTAGTCACATGTTACAACCACGTCCACATGTCGGTAGTCACATGTTACAACCACGTCCATAGGTCGGTAGCCACATGTTACAACCACGTCCATATGTCGGTAGTCACATGTTACAACCACGTCCATATGTCGGTAGTCACATGTTACAACCACGTCCATATGTCGGTAGTCACATGTTACAACCACGTCCATATGTCGGTAGCCACATGTTACAACCACGTCCATATGTCGGTAGCCACATGTTACAACCACGTCCATATGTCGGTAGCCACATGTTACAACCACGTCCATATGTCGGTAGCCACATGTTACAACCACGTCCATATGTCGGTAGCCACATGTAACAACCACGTCCATATGTCGGTAGCCACATGTTACAACCACGTCCATATGTCGGTAGTCACATGTTACAACCACGTCCATATGTCAGTAGCCACATGTTACAACCACGTCCATATGTCGGTAGTCACATGTTACAACCACGTCCATATGTCGGTAGTCACATGTTACAACCACGTCCATATGTCAGTAGTCACATGTTACAACCACATCCATATGTCGGTAGTCACATGTTACAACCACGTCCATATGTCGGTAGCCACATGTTACAACCACATCCATATGTCGGTAGTCACATGTTACAGCCACGTCCATATGTCGGTAGCCACATGTTAAAACCACGTCCACATGTCGGTAGTTACATGTTACAACCACATCCATATGTCGGTAGTCACATGTTACAACCACATCCATATGTCGGTAGTCACATATTACAACCACGTCCATATGTCGGTAGCCACATGTTACAACCACGTGCACATGTCGGTAGTCACATGTTACAACCACGTCCATATGTCGGTAGTCACATGTTACAACCACATCCATATGTCGGTAGTCACATATTACAACCACGTCCATATGTCGGTAGCCACATGTTACAACCACGTCCACATGTCGGTAGTCACATGTTACAACCACGTCCATATGTCGGTAGCCACATGTTATAACCACGTCCATATGTCGGTAGCCACATGTTACAACCACGTCCATATGTCGGTAGCCACATGTTACAACCACGTCCATATGTCGGTAGCCACATGTTACAACCACGTCCATATGTCGGTAGCCACATGTTACAACCACGTCCATATGTCGGTAGTCACATGTTACAACCACGTCCATATGTCAGTAGCTACATGTTAAAACCACGTCCATATGTCGGTAGTCACATGTTACAACCACGTCCATATGTCGGTAGTCACATGTTACAACCACGTCCATATGTCGGTAGCCACATGTTACAACCACGTCGATATGTCGGTATCCACATGTTACAACCACGTCCATATGTCGGTAGCCACATGTTACAACCACGTCCATATGTCGGTAGCCACATATTACAACCACGTCCATATGTCGGTAGCCACATGTAACAACAACGTCCATATGTCGGTAGCCACATGTTACAACCACGTCCATATGTCGGTAGTCACATGTTACAACCACGTCCATATGTCAGTAGCCACATGTTACAACCACGTCCATATGTCGGTAGTCACATGTTACAACCACGTCCATATGTCGGTAGTCACATGTTACAACCACGTCCATATGTCAGTAGTCACATGTTACAACCACGTCCATATGTCGGTAGTCACATGTTACAACCACGTCCATATGTCAGTAGCCACATGTTACAACCACGTCCATATGTAAGTAGCCACATGTTACAACCACGTCCATATGTCGGGTTTCACATATTACAACCACGTCCATATGTCAGTAGTCACATGTTACAACCACATCCACATGTCGGTAGCCCCATGGGACAACCACGTCCATATGTCGGTAGTCACATGTTACAACCACATCCATATGTCGGCAGTCACATGTTACAACCACATCCACATGTCGGTAGCCCCATGGGACAACCATTCCATATGTCGGTAGCCACATGTTACAACCACGTCCACATGTCGGTAGTCACATGTTACAACCACGTCCATATGTGGGTAGTCACATGTTACAACCACATCCATATGTCGGTAGTCACATGTTACAACCACATCCATATGTCGGTAGTCACATGTTACAACCACATCCATATGTCGGTAGTCACATATTACAACCACGTCCATATGTCGGTAGTCACATGTTACAACCACGTCCACATGTCGGTAGTCACATGTTACAACCACGTCCATAGGTCGGTAGCCACATGTTACAACCACGTCCATATGTCGGTAGTCACATGTTACAACCACGTCCATATGTCGGTAGTCACATGTTACAACCACGTCCATATGTCGGTAGTCACATGTTACAACCACGTCCATATGTCGGTAGCCACATGTTACAACCACGTCCATATGTCGGTAGCCACATGTTACAACCACGTCCATATGTCGGTAGCCACATGTTACAACCACGTCCATATGTCGGTAGCCACATGTTACAACCACGTCCATATGTCGGTAGCCACATGTAACAACCACGTCCATATGTCGGTAGCCACATGTTACAACCACGTCCATATGTCGGTAGTCACATGTTACAACCACGTCCATATGTCAGTAGCCACATGTTACAACCACGTCCATATGTCGGTAGTCACATGTTACAACCACGTCCATATGTCGGTAGTCACATGTTACAACCACGTCCATATGTCAGTAGTCACATGTTACAACCACATCCATATGTCGGTAGTCACATGTTACAACCACGTCCATATGTCGGTAGCCACATGTTACAACCACATCCATATGTCGGTAGTCACATGTTACAACCACGTCCATATGTCGGTAGCCACATGTTAAAACCACGTCCACATGTCGGTAGTTACATGTTACAACCACATCCATATGTCGGTAGTCACATGTTACAACCACATCCATATGTCGGTAGTCACATATTACAACCACGTCCATATGTCGGTAGCCACATGTTACAACCACGTGCACATGTCGGTAGTCACATGTTACAACCACGTCCATATGTCGGTAGTCACATGTTACAACCACATCCATATGTCGGTAGTCACATATTACAACCACGTCCATATGTCGGTAGCCACATGTTACAACCACGTCCACATGTCGGTAGTCACATGTTACAACCACGTCCATATGTCGGTAGCCACATGTTACAACCACGTCCATATGTCGGTAGCCACATGTTACAACCACGTCCATATGTCGGTAGCCACATGTTACAACCACGTCCATATGTCGGTAGCCACATGTTACAACCACGTCCATATGTCGGTAGCCACATGTTACAACCACGTCCATATGTCGGTAGTCACATGTTACAACCACGTCCATATGTCAGTAGCTACATGTTACAACCACGTCCATATGTCGGTAGTCACATGTTACAACCACGTCCATATGTCGGTAGTCACATGTTACAACCACGTCCATATGTCAGTAGTCACATGTTACAACCACATCCATATGTCGGTAGTCACATGTTACAACCACGTCCATATGTCGGTAGCCACATGTTACAACCACATCCATATGTCGGTAGTCACATGTTACAACCACGTCCATATGTCGGTAGCCACATGTTACAACGACGTCCACATGTCGGTAGTCACATGTTACAACCACGTCCATATGTCGGTAGTCACATGTTACAACCACATCCATATGTCGGTAGTCACATATTACAACCACGTCCATATGTCGGTAGCCACATGTTACAACCACGTCCACATGTCGGTAGTCACATGTTACAACCACGTCCATATGTCGGTAGTCACATGTTACAACCACATCCATATGTCGGTAGTCACATATTACAACCACGTCCATATGTCGGTAGCCACATGTTACAACCACGTCCATATGTAAGTAGCCAAATGTTACAACCACGTCCATATGTAAGTAGCCACATGTTACAACCACGTCCATATGTCGGTAGTCACATATTACAACCACGTCCATATGTCAGTAGTCACATGTTACAACCACATCCACATGTCGGTAGCCCCATGGGACAACCACGTCCATATGTCGGTAGTCACATGTTACAACCACATCCATATGTCGGCAGTCACATGTTACAACCACATCCACATGTCGGTAGCCCCATGGGACAACCATTCCATATGTCGGTAGCCACATGTTACAACCACGTCCACATGTCGGTAGTCACATGTTACAACCACGTCCATATGTGGGTAGTCACATGTTACAACCACATCCATATGTCGGTAGTCACATGTTACAACCACATCCATATGTCGGTAGTCACATGTTACAACCACGTCCATATGTCGGTAGTCACATATTACAACCACGTCCATATGTCGGTAGTCACATGTTACAACCACGTCCACATGTCGGTAGTCACATGTTACAACCACGTCCATATGTCGGTAGCCACATGTTACAACCACGTCCATATGTCGGTAGTCACATGTTACAACCACGTCCATATGTCAGTAGTCACATGTTACAACCACGTCCATATGTCGGTAGTCACATGTTACAACCACGTCCATATGTCGGTAGCCACATGTTACAACCACGTCGATATGTCGGTATCCACATGTTACAACCACGTCCATATGTCGGTAGCCACATGTTACAACCACGTCCATATGTCGGTAGCCACATATTACAACCACGTCCATATGTCGGTAGCCACATGTAACAACCACGTCCATATGTCGGTAGCCACATGTTACAACCACGTCCATATGTCGGTAGTCACATGTTACAACCACGTCCATATGTCAGTAGCCACATGTTACAACCACGTCCATATGTCGGTAGTCACATGTTACAACCACGTCCATATGTCGGTAGTCACATGTTACAACCACGTCCATATGTCAGTAGTCACATGTTACAACCACGTCCATATGTCGGTAGTCACATGTTACAACCACGTCCATATGTCAGTAGCCACATGTTACAACCACGTCCATATGTAAGTAGCCACATGTTACAACCACGTCCATATGTCGGGTTTCACATATTACAACCACGTCCATATGTCAGTAGTCACATGTTACAACCACATCCACATGTCGGTAGCCCCATGGGACAACCACGTCCATATGTCGGTAGTCACATGTTACAACCACATCCATATGTCGGCAGTCACATGTTACAACCACATCCACATGTCGGTAGCCCCATGGGACAACCATTCCATATGTCGGTAGCCACATGTTACAACCACGTCCACATGTCGGTAGTCACATGTTACAACCACGTCCATATGTGGGTAGTCACATGTTACAACCACATCCATATGTCGGTAGTCACATGTTACAACCACATCCATATGTCGGTAGTCACATGTTACAACCACATCCATATGTCGGTAGTCACATATTACAACCACGTCCATATGTCGGTAGTCACATGTTACAACCACGTCCACATGTCGGTAGTCACATGTTACAACCACGTCCATAGGTCGGTAGCCACATGTTACAACCACGTCCATATGTCGGTAGTCACATGTTACAACCACGTCCATATGTCGGTAGTCACATGTTACAACCACGTCCATATGTCGGTAGTCACATGTTACAACCACGTCCATATGTCGGTAGCCACATGTTACAACCACGTCCATATGTCGGTAGCCACATGTTACAACCACGTCCATATGTCGGTAGCCACATGTTACAACCACGTCCATATGTCGGTAGCCACATGTTACAACCACGTCCATATGTCGGTAGCCACATGTAACAACCACGTCCATATGTCGGTAGCCACATGTTACAACCACGTCCATATGTCGGTAGTCACATGTTACAACCACGTCCATATGTCAGTAGCCACATGTTACAACCACGTCCATATGTCGGTAGTCACATGTTACAACCACGTCCATATGTCGGTAGTCACATGTTACAACCACGTCCATATGTCAGTAGTCACATGTTACAACCACATCCATATGTCGGTAGTCACATGTTACAACCACGTCCATATGTCGGTAGCCACATGTTACAACCACATCCATATGTCGGTAGTCACATGTTACAACCACGTCCATATGTCGGTAGCCACATGTTAAAACCACGTCCACATGTCGGTAGTTACATGTTACAACCACATCCATATGTCGGTAGTCACATGTTACAACCACATCCATATGTCGGTAGTCACATATTACAACCACGTCCATATGTCGGTAGCCACATGTTACAACCACGTGCACATGTCGGTAGTCACATGTTACAACCACGTCCATATGTCGGTAGTCACATGTTACAACCACATCCATATGTCGGTAGTCACATATTACAACCACGTCCATATGTCGGTAGCCACATGTTACAACCACGTCCACATGTCGGTAGTCACATGTTACAACCACGTCCATATGTCGGTAGTCACATGTTACAACCACATCCATATGTCGGTAGTCACATGTTACAACCACATCCATATGTCGGTAGTCACATATTACAACCACATCCATATGTCGGTAGTCACATATTACAACCACGTCCATATGTCGGTAGTCACATGTTACAACCACATCCATATGTCGGTAGCCACATGTTACAACCACGTCCATATGTCAGCAGTGGTGTCTCCCATGGTCCCACGAATAGAATTATATATATATAGATATGAATGAACGCTTTTAAAATATTTATAATAAAAATATAGATTTTGGACAAGAACTAAAAACTTGCCATTTAAAATGTGATTCCATTATTATTAATCAGTGACCCTTAAACTAAATATATGAACGTATTATAATACTAATTTTAAAAAAAAACTTAATAAAATCTAATATAAAGCTGGACTTTAAAACACATACAGTTATGACGATCTTTTATTTTAACTGACAATGCCATACAGGTACAATTTTCAATTAAATTCAAGTTCAGTATGAAATAAAGGTCGAAAAAAGCCTTAGAAATTAATAAGACTTACAAATTAGTGCTGTAATCGCTAAAATACACCATTTATTAATGCATTTAATAAATTAAAAACTTAAGCTCTCGCGAGAAAATTGCTTTTCGCTGTGAAATAACATACGTTTAGAAACTGCAGGATTACCAAGGATGGATACCAGAAATATTTTTACAGGCTAAAAAAAATCGAAAAGTAGACCAATCGCGGGATTCCAAAATGCCATTATTGGAAGATTTTGGGGCGTCTGCAGCATCTGACTTATCATTGGCATTGAGGACAACAGTACAAGTTCAACAGCCAGACACAACTTAAGCAACTGTTCCTAATTTGATGTCGCTGACACTTATTCATTTCCTAAATTGGATATTGGAAGGTATGTCTTGAAATACGACCTTTCAAATAAGTTGAAATTGCAGCTGATTCGTGATTGTTGGACCCTTTATAGAAATTATGGTTTTAGAGCTGACAGTGAGGAAAACAGAGTTTTTAGTTTTTAGATATGCATGGTTATCAGACTAGTCACCGTGGCTTGTATACTCGCAAATGTTAATAGTTGCCTTTTGCAAATATTGCGTGTTTTTCTGCAAAAAAAAGTAATTCTATGAGTTCAGTGCGTATTTGTCATCAAACCATGTACAAAATATAAAGATTTCAACGAAGATGCACTTAGCAACCTGTAAAGCACATTATAGCACAACGGCTGTCATGAAGATGCAAGCAATTTTATTTGCTTTATTGGAAGCTAAATCAGTTTCTATAGATGAGCAGTTGGACTCATCATTTAGAAGACAAATTCAAGAAAATCGCAATGAACTGGGTCCCATCATTTCTACAATCCTATTTTGATGCATGCATGTTTTAGCACTTCGTGGAAAAGAATCAAATTCTGGTAATTTTTATGACCTGTTAGAGTTTCGTGTTGAATCTGGAGATGAAGCTCTTGGTAATCGTTTGTCAATTGGTTCTTGTAGTGCTGAGTATGGTTCACAGACAAAACGGCCCCGGACAAAACGACCTCGACAATTGGGCTCCGACATAACGGCCCCGAAAAAACGGCCCTGGACTAATAGATGGACTAATAGTAAAATTTACAATCAAATATATTCTTATTTTTACTCACCTATTCCGTGTCAGGTTTAGCTAGCAATAAACAATAATAATAACACCACAAAAGTGAATTTAATAGCCTTTCCGCGAAAAGGTACCAATAACGGTTGTTTATTGACAAGAAAAAATATATTAACATCACAAGAAATAATTTTACAATTTTACCACTTTTTTTAAGGGTGAAAAAGTTGACGAAAGCTTAAAATGCAAAAAACAATTAATGTTTTTGTTAAAAAATGTTAACAATTTGTCTGGGGCCGATTTGACCGGGCAGTTATGTCTGGGCCGTTTTGACGAGTAACCGCTGAGTGTATCTCGGCAACTACGTAAAACACTATAATCGAAATTTGTGGGTCTCTCTTGCATGAAGACATTGTTCGTGAAGTAAATAATTCAGTTGCATTTTCTATACTTACCGACGAGACAAATGACATTTCAGACATGGAGCAGATGTCACTTGGTGTTACATTTGTCAAAGAACAAAATGGAAAAATGATGGTCACAGAAGAATTCATGGGATATATTCCAATTGTCAATAAAACAGCTGAAGGTTTAACCAACACCATCATTACTCATTCATTAGAATTTTGATTAAATATGACAAAGCTTGTTGGTCAAGGATACTACGGATGTTCTACAATGGCAGGTAAAGGAGGAGTCCAAGCAATAATTCGAAAAAAATACCCAAAGCAGCATTTGTACATTGCAGTTCACATAAACTAAATCTTGTTCTGAACGATTTAAATAATGTGAAAGTTGTACGAAACACAATAGGAACAATTAAGTCAATTATAGTGTTTTTCCGAGATAGTAATCAGCAAAGAAAACGTATTCTAAATGGTCCTTTGCTATGTGAAACTAGATGGTCCCATAAATATAAAAGTTTGCGGATTTTTGCTGAAAATGTTACAGATATTGTTTAACAACTGAAATATTTAGAACAATCAGTAATGTAATCATTTATACTTGCAGATATAATTCTTTTTTATGTTTGATAAATGTAAACTGTCTTCCATGTAATAAACTTTCAGGAAATGTAGTTCAGTTTTATTGTAACAACTTTATGATATTTTTATGAATTTTTTTTTCTCAAATGTGAATTCCCCCTTCCCCCCCCTTCCCTACGCCCATGAGTTGGTTATAGGTTTTCATAGTGTGATGAAAAGTATGTTTCTTGTATTTCTAAGATTTACTAAAGGGAAAAATTAAACAACGATGTTTAAATTAATAACATGGGCTGAAAAAATCAACTTATTTCCCAACAATACAGTCTAATAAGTGGCGTATGGAGAAAAGTTTGTAATAATGTTTACATTTTTTTTTAGTTATCAGTACGTTATATTGAAAAAATGTGTCTAATTTATTTTTTTAATAGCTATATATATAATGATTCTCTTCGTGGTCGGACCCTGCGAGGCAACAAGAAGCTGCATGTGCAACAGATACAATTTGTAGAAAGCAGCGCACCAAATTACTGCACCAATGCATCAAAAGGTGTGCAAATTAAATATGCGCTGTAAAAAAAATATATGACGTCATTATTTTCGCTGATATTTTAATTTTGTAAAAAGGGAACAATGTAAAAAGAGGATTTAATGATGGTTAATTATAACATCAAAAAATAAAGGGGGCGCCATAGGCGCCCTACAAACCCTATTATAAAATACTTTGTGTGCATTTCAGAAAGTTTAATATTTCGTATTGATCAAACAAGGACAAGTTAAATTACAAAATACACAAACAAATTATGCAATGAAAACAATAAATTTGAGCTTTAATTTTAGACTGACACGACAGTAAACGTTTCGGCTAATGCCTTCATCAGTACAAAATAAAATACATTCTTACAATACTTACATTAGTAATAATAACATTCTTAAAAATATTTCATTTTAAAATATTTATGTTAAATAAAAAGAAAGGAAAAAAAAACATGGACACAGGATATAGGAAAAAGGGGGAAGTATCCAAAGTTACAGTAAAAACCACGACGGGAACAAGATTCTGCAGTTAAGTAAAATTATGAATTTGGTTAATTCAATATGGAGCCAACATACCAATTGATATATATCTAAAGGACAAGTTAGTTTGGCTTTTGATAAAGCTCGGCACCGTAGGCGCCCTAAAAAGTGCATTAAACGGGTAAAAGAACTCTCCATGAGCAAGTCTGCGGCGTATGGTACGCCGCGGGGCATCTAGTGAGTTTATATTAGTAATCAGGATGGTTTATTTTTGTAATTATGTATTTTTAAAATTCTTAAGTAGATGGGTTTAATTTAATATTGTCATGAAAATAAGGTTTTTTAAAATAATTATATTTTTAACTATATTAGTGTAAACAATAATATATTTTGGGCTTGAGAAATAACTTTTTATGTTAAAAGACTTTGTGTTATAGTGTGTGACGTGAATAACTTTATTTGTCCCGTCAGCCGCGCACCACAAAGCATCGGTGCTATTCTACGTAATATGACATTGTACTTTTGAAAGTACTAATAAAACTAATGTAAGTTGTTTTTTTTTGTTGTTTTTTTAACAACTTCTATTAAAATATATTTTAAATTATGTGAGACATAGAATAAATAATTTGTGTTACTTAATTGTTTTATTATACATATATGAAAATTAAGTACAGTAACATATAAATAAAAGGGAGATATTAATTTTTCAATAGGTTTCTTTTTAAATTCACGCAATCTTAAAATTTTACATGTTCACTTTTGTATATAGATATGTTAAAATTGTTCATCGACTATTACCAGACAGCCAGTAATTGCTATTACAGTAATAGATAGACAATCTATTTTAATTTAAGTGGCAAGCCACTTGATTTCGATCCTTATAATTAGGGATACAATGAAATAAAATTTTATGATTATACTACCCCTGATATGCAATCACTCAATTGAAAAGTAAAGCAAGCTCTTATTACTTGTGTATGAAATAATTAGATTAAAATTATTTATTAAATTAGTAACATCGAAGTACAAAGGCAATTTGTATCACAAATTTTAGCCCTCTGTTTTCCACCTGAGTACATTCTAACTTTCTATTTTTAATGTTATGCAAACTGTGACTCACTGAATGGCTTCACGTTTTTAAATAAAAACTTTTCTTTATATCACATTTAAGTATTTGTTTCTCCAAAAATACTAAAATATTGCTTATATTTATAATTTTTCATAATTTAATTGATTTATTTATAAAGACATGTTTTAAAGATTGTTAACAATTATGTTAATAGCAAACAGACTGATTTGATTTCATACGAAATCGCCAAGCATACGCACTGGAACCCTCCGGACAACCGGGGGATGGGGCATGGCCTCACCGAGAGGCCCGGTGCTGGGTGTGGGAGCAGACCCATACCCAACAGTGCCCGGCTAGGAACGCCGAAGACAGGAGGACCCTCTGGGCAAGGGACGGAACGCACTCGGACCGTCCTCAATGGGTTGAAGATTTCTGCCTACCCCCTCTCTATTCTATGGTTCATATATCGAAAAAAGCAGGTCCCGGAATGGACCTTCTAAACCCCTTCTCGGCGGATGGTGGTACGTCGGGTCGGTTGGCTACCCCCCCCTCTTAGAGGCATGGTGACGAACGACAGGCCATGTCCAAGCGGTCAATCGGTGACTGGCCGTCCTTGTATGGGTGCGAAGGGCCATCCTGAACAAGCCCTGGTAGTTTTACAGTTGAATGTCTGTGGCATAAGGCAAAAGGCACACGAAGTAACCAAAATACTCCACGAACGGAAAGTGGATGTAGCACTGTTCCAAGAAACGCTCCTTAAGGGGAAGCCGTTCCATATCACAGGTTACTCGCTATACCATTGCAAGTGTGACCGGCGATGTCGAGGTCTTGCCACAGCGGTCCGGAATGATTTAACGATGGAGCTGCTCGAAGTTAAGTGTTACAGCAACACTGATACTCTCACCGTGAGAGTTTTCAAAGGCGACGTTGGCTTTACAATCACGAACGTCTATAATACGCCCAGAAATCCAATCGCACTTCCAGTTGGGGAAGATGTCATATTTGGAAGAACGATAATAGCAGGAGACTTTAATGCACAGTCTCCTGACTGGGGCTATGCTGAACGGAACGCGTCAGGCCGCTACATCGAGGATGTCTGTATTAATACGAATCTCATCAGGCTACAGAATGCAGACAGTGAACCGACACTACTGCACACGGGGCACAGCACGGAGTCCCGCCCAGATCTAACGCTTATTTCCGCTGACCTAGAGTCGAAGCATAGACTGGAAGTATTAAAGGAAGTAGGCAGCGATCACTTGCCAATCCTGATTGAATTTGGACTTGTTGCAGGCAAACCTCGATTTGAAAGAAGACATTGGCAGTTCCGTAAGGCTGATTGGCGAAAGTACGAGGCCGAGAGCGAGACCAAGCTCGCTCTGCTGGATGTTGCAGGAGACAACATGGATGCCACCTACGGGCAGCTTATTGACACAATCCTTGGGGTTGCGAGGCGAACGATCCCAAGGACGAACGGGAAACAGAAGTTCAGACCTTACTGGGACAAGAGTATGGCAGAATTGGTGAAACAAAGAGCAAAAGCACGGAAAAAGGCAGCCAGGCTGAAGACGCCCGAAGCTCGTAGGGCGTACAACAGACTGACGGCTGAAGTCCGGGCCGCTGTCGACAAAGCGAAGAAGGCGAAATGGGTAAATACGTGCGAAAAACTCGACCTCGTAGACGGAAGAAAAGTTTGGCGGCTCTTGGATGCATTATCTGGCGCGGGGAAGACAAAGAATTCCAACCCTTTGACGACACCAAAGGGCCAAAGGGCTAGTGAAGTTAAGCGCGCACGAGCGCTAAACAAACACTTTGCCCAGGTTAACAAAAAAGGCGCCAGATCTGATTTTAGCCGAACAATCGACCGAAAGCGCAAAGAGGGCTCAAGGAGACAAAGTAAGGGCCCTCAACTAGAGGTTTTCGCGGCCCCCTTCACAATGACAGAGTTGCAAACCGCACTCAACAAGTGCCAAGCTGGCAAAGCACCAGGACCAGATAAAGTTCATAATGAAATGCTCAAACATCTGGGCAAGACAGGCCGAATGAAACTGCTGAGTTTCATAAATAGAACTTGGACAACAGGCACGCTGCCGAAGCTGTGGAAAAAGGCCACAATAACCCCAATTCCCAAAGAGGGGAAACCAGGCGAACACCCGTCCAGTTACCGACCAATTTCCCTCACGTCGTGTGTGGGGAAGGTAGCTGAACGGTTAGTGAACGCACGACTCTACTGGTTCCTCGAAAAGTCCAAATGCATTCCAATGACTCAGGGTGGGTACCGAAAGGGACGCCAACCGATGGACCAGGCTCTCCGACTAATTCAGACAATCACGAATGAACTCCAGTCGAGGAATCACACCGTTGCGGTGTTCTTCGATCTAAAGCAGGCATACGACAAGGTGTGGCGTGGAGGGCTACTTTATAAGTTGCAGCAGTTGGGTGTTACTGCGAACATGTACAGTTGGATAAAATCGTTCCTTACGGACAGAACGATCAAGACCCGAGTGGGGGAGTCATTATCCAACGAAGATCGCCTGGAGGACGGACTTCCACAGGGATCCGCCCTTAGTTGTACATTGTTCTTAGCCTACGTCCACGACCTACAAGGTATTCTAGGGTCACAGAATGCCATGTTTGCTGACGATCTGGCTATATGGAGTTCCGGAAAGGACGTTGCAACCCTGCAGAACAGGCTGCAGGAAGATCTGAATCGAATCGAAGACTACGCCAACCGTTGGCGCCTAGTAGTCAATACGGAGAAAACGGTCCATTCCATTTTCACAAACGGACGGAATGCACTGAAGCATGAGGTGGTGCTTCAGATATGTGGGAAAAGATTGAATTGGGATCGGACACCAACGTACTTGGGAATCAAACTGGACCAGAAGGTCCAGCTACATAACCATGTGCGTGAATTGTGTGCCAAAGCCACAGCTAAACTGTCCCTGGTGAAGAAACTGGCTAGTACTAGTTGGGGTGCGGATGCAAGACTACTGAGAGCTCTCTATCTCGGTAGTGTGAGGGGTGCCATCGATTACAGCCTCCCGGTCCAGGCCTTTGCGAGCCGTACGGCCCTAGAGGGTCTGGACCGAATACAGAACCAAGCTCTACGGTTTGTATGCGGGGCGTTACGTACGACACCCACAGCCGCTGTAGAAATTATGTCTAACGTAGAACCCCTGGCGATAAGGCGAGAAAAGGCAATCATGACCACGGTGGAACGATACCGCAGGTTGGAGCATGACGAACCCTGCTTCCAATTACAAGACCGATGGGTAAAGAGGACCCGACTGAAAAGACCATCCTTCATGGATACGGTCTACGCACTAGAAGACTCAGTCCCCATACCCAAGCACAGGGAACGCATGCTACTGGTCCCTGCTCGAGGACCACATGAAAGCTCAGACTTGCCTGAACTACGTTTGACACTGACAAATACAGCGGTGACGAAAGCCAGTCCCGTCGAGCTCCAGCGAGACGAGACTCTGAAGACAATCGAAGCTTATGGCGATAGTGTGGTAAAAGTCTTTACGGACGGCTCGCGTTTCAAGGATGGCAGAAGTGGATACGGAGTGCTAATTCAATACCCTCAACCTGGACCTGACAGTATCGAACTGTCAGGGCCGTGCGGATCCGCATACAGTAGTCACGACGCCGAACTGGAGGCGATTTGCAAGGGTTTGAAGGAAGTGCGCCGACGTCTAGCAAGAAGAAAGGTTTTCCCGACCGTCGTAGTTTTCACCGACTCACGGTTTTCGCTCGAGACCGTGGGTCGATCCTCTCTGGAAACGAAAACGGTCAGTGTCATTTTGGAAACAGTAGGTGAAATCCTAGCACGAAGCGGAAAAGTAGTCCTTCAGTACATCACTGGGCACAGTGGCGAGCCTCATTCAGACAGGGTCGATAAGTTGGCGAGAGAAGGTTCAGCTCAGCCCCAACCCGATCGCCCGATGACCCAGCTGGGGGTCAGATCGTGGCTTAAGGACCATTTCCGAGAGAAATGGCTACAGGGCTGGGCCTCTGGAAGCACGGCCAGAAAAGTATTCCAGTACATGCCGCGACCGAGCAAAAGCGATTCCTGGTGGAAAATTGGACGTAGCAATCAGACGCTCATAACTAGAATGAGAACTGAACATTGTCCCAAACGAAGCTACTTGTACAAGTTTAACACTAGAAGGGAACTGGCCTGTCGGCTGTGTGGCCACCCGGAAGAGACGGTGGCACACGTACTCGAAGAGTGCCCCGGGCTGTGCGGGGGTTTGGAAGATGAAGTAACGGTACCTGCAGAGGGTTACCTCTACGGCGATGCCCGCTTGATGAGGCTCGCTTGCGATAAAATGAACCGGGTCTTAAGAGCCTAGCGGCTCGACCCAAAAGAGAATGTACATTCACGATTTCATACGATTTGAACAAAATTGACAAACTTGGGGTTGTACGGCGCCTAAGGCGCCCACCTTTTCAAAAAGCCCAAGTAACTTATCCTTGTTTGATAAACACGAAATATTAAACTTCCTGAAATGTACACAAAGTATTTTATAATTATAAATCTTCAAATCTCTTTTTACATAGTTGCTTTTCCCAACATTAAAATAGAAGCTAAAACGATGACGTCATATAAAAAATTTTGCTGCGAGAAACACCACACGCTTTTTTAACTGCCATGGTATGTTGTACCATATTAAAATGTAAGCTAAAACAATGACGTCATAGCGTTACGGATCCATCCATCCATCCAGTGACTTGGGCTATTATATTGTTTATATATACATACTAATCCAGTTTGAAATCAAGAGATGTTTTGAACTTTACATCGTACACTAATTAGGCGCGGGGGCCTTAAATTCATTTTTTTTCTGATGTAAAATGTAAAATTTTAATTGTATTCATCCGATGAAACGTTAAAATAGTTGTTGAGTACCTTACCACTAAAGTTTCTAGTATAAAAAGTTCTTAAAAACCCGTGACCCAAAATGTCAATTTTCTAACATAATATATATAAAAGTTATTTTAAATAGTGTCTACTGGGTAAATGGATGGATCTTGAACAACGTTGGTAAAAAAATATGATGCCCCATATTCCATTTTAAAGGATATTAACTCCTTATCTCCACTCCTTCAGGGCGGTGGTCCCTAAATCTTTTTTTCGTAAACTTTTAACGCTTTATCCTCCATTAGATTTTAAGCAAACTTATCTTGATTAATGTTTATACACCATGCCCCAGATTGAAATCTTAAGACCTATGAAATCTACAACTTGCACCATTTATGCCCGGGGTCCTTAATGTCTTTTTTATTCCCCATTTATTTTCATTGATATCAAAAGGTGTTTTGAAATTTATATCTTGCACCAATTTGTCCCGGGGTCCCTTAATGTCGTTTTTTAAAAATGTAAGATTGTTTGTTGTTGTTTTTCCTTTCTTTTTCTTTTTTACCAACTTTTTTCTTGATATAGTACAGAGGTGTCCAAAGTCCGTCCCACGGGCCAAAGCCAGCCCGCGAAGCAATTTTAACTCGCCCGCTGCCTCATCTTAAATAACTAATTGACTGAAATTACATTTATTTTACTAGAGACGAAATTACGTACTGTTTTGGGTACCTCAAAAGATTGCAAAAATCGGTAGCCTTTTATTGTTTAATAATTACCAGATTTTAAGTCTTAATGTCCAAACAAGGGGAACAAATTTAGTTGCTATTGTTTGTTCTGCTTTTAATGACTTTAAATTACCAGTAAAAAAAATATGTATTTATTACTGATGATGTCCCAGCCATGACTGGTGAGCACAGTTTACTACCAAAACGTGTCTGTTACAAATTTAGCGAAGAGGCTGGCAAATATTTTAAACTTCACTATATAACTAAACAACAAGTTTTTTGTGCTAAACACCTTAGGTGTGATCGTGTTCTTGAGCTAGTGATTAAAGCTGTAAACTATATTTGCTCTAAAGCCCGGTTTCAATGCCAGTTTCAGCAGTTTCTTCTTAATATCCTGTGAGAATACGAAGATGTTGTGTATAACAATGATGTAAGATGTCTCAGTCGGGGAACAAAACTTCAACGCTTCTACAAACTTAAAAAGAAATTGAGCATTTCATAGAAAAATACGGAACAATTAATTCAAGAACTATCTGATCCGGCTTGACTGGCAGATTTTGCATTTTTAGTTGATGTGACAAGACATCTAAACGTTCGTAACACAAATCTTTAAGGGCACAATGCAGGGTAAGTAAGCCAATTATATTCACATATCAAGGCCTTTGGGAACAAGCTGTAACTTATTCAAAGGCAACTGTCTCAAATGCAGGCTTATATCACACATTTGCTCTCACAACAGGACATCATGACATGTTTTACAGAAAGAAGCTTCAATGCGAAAATACAGAAGTATGGTGTACTTGTCAAATCCTTGACTGATGAATTTCAAAGACTCTTTAAGGACTTTGCAACTATTGAAAATGAAATCATAATTTTTTTTAACCTTTCTCTGTTGACCCTGATGATGCAACTGGAACTAATTAATTAAGTAGCAGAGTGTTGCTGAATATCGCATCATACAACAACAGCTTTCTCTCATTGACTTTTACAGTCAGAGATTCGTACAATTGCTAACAAAATCCTTAGCTTGTTTGGCTCGACATACTTGGGTGAGCAGACATTTCAGTTATGAATTTTAACGAAAAAATGTGTGAGGACGAAAATTAGTGACTCTCACATGCGTAATTTTTTACGTATAAAAATAAATGACATTGAGCAGTTTAGAATTTTCCCTCGAGCTCACCTATATGTGATACATTCAAGATCTCAGTTTACCCTTCACATTATAATTTTGCTATAAAACCTCTCGCCTGTGTCATTTTTATAATATCATTTTAATCCGACCCGCTAATATCATTACTTAAAGATTATGGTCGGCAATACAAAAATTTTTGACACCCCTGATATAGAATGTCTTAAAAATTTAAATATAATTTAAATACTTATGTAAGTACTGTATGTTACTTGTAATGATGTAGGCATTAGCCGAAACGTTTATTGTTGTATTAGTCAAATAATACAGCTTCAGTTTTAGTTTTCATTACACAATTAGTTTGTGCATTTTGTATTTTAATTAAAAACTTTATCGCAGTCCCATTATATACGATACATTACACACAAACAACATACTGATTTATTTAACATGACGTTATAATTTGTTTTGTTTTTAAATGGTGCTCAAATTAATGAGCCGATTGTGATTTTTTAAATTAAATTAGAATGCAAATTACAATTATGTAAGACATAGTAATATTAACTTCTATTACTTAATAAAAAAATTTATTTACATGGAAATTATAATTATAAACTAGTGTATTACCCGTCAAAAATGACGGAAGTTTTCAAAATAAATACATTTCAGCTGAAATCTATTTATTTTGAAAAAATACACATCAGAATAAAAACTAATGTAATACAGAACTTTAATTTTTTGATTGATTTTTATATTATTCATTTATTTTCATATTGCACCATTTTATGTGGAACGTTTGAAAAGAGTTATTTTTGGTACAGTAATTTGGTGCTTTTATTTCTAAAATTAGTGGCGTCACGGACAGACAGATGGGACGTGACATACATTGCAAATTATGTATGTTGATATTTAATTGTAATTTTAAAAAATAGTTTTTTAAATTCCTTTTTATTTATAACTACAGAAACCCTGAACTGTATTTATTTACTGTAATATAGGTATGTCCAATTATGTAAACGGTCGCAGCAAATCCAACATTCTATTTATATAGGGGTCACTCCATTTTTATTCGATCCCTGTTTTTGGGGATAAAATATCAAGTATTTCACTACTTTCGGTATACACTGAGGCCAATTAAAACAAGCTCTTGTTGACATGATGATCTTCCATCGAGCGCCTCCCCAGGTGGCGGGTAGGAGGAAGTCCACCAGCTATGGTGGGTACCGGGGAAATAAAAAAAACCCGGGGCGGACCAAAAATAGCCTTAATGCCTTGCAGATAGTGGAAGGATCCACAAAGGCTAAGACAACAACTCGAACAACGGCAGCCACCCATTGCGCTGTGAGGGGGTTGCGTGCTAGGCTAACAACCCTGCCACGTAAAAAATATTTTTTTACAAAATCACCAAAAAGAGCAAGAAAAGAGATTTCACTCCTGAGAGATGATGAATTCCTGGACGAGGAAAACATGACGCCAAATAGTGAAAGTCAAAATCTTGAAGCTGATAGGCCGACAATCATTATCTCCACTGGGACAAACACCTTTATTGGAGCTTAGAATGTCTGCACAATGTTTGAGGCTGGTAAAGCTGCACAAATAGCCGCTGAGATGAGGAGCTATAACCTCACCATTATCGGAAACAGTGAAGTAAGATGGACTGAAGGGGTTCAGAAGAAATTAATCTCAGGAGAGATGGTGTTGTTGTTTTCGGTTTATGAGGAGGACGATGCCCCACATACTCTGGCTGTTGCCATGATGCTATCAAGGAGAGCACAAGGAGCATTCACTGGATGAGAGGCGCAAGGACCTGGAATTATCTTAGCAAACTTTCGGACAAAGAAACGTAGTATCAACGTAGACGTCATCCAATGCTACCCACCAACCAATGAAAGCGATGAAGGAGACAAAGAAGAATTCTATTGTAGAGTACTGACCATCTTCCAGGATCGCCCTGGACGAAAACCATCATCCTCGTGGGTAGGGCTGTCAATATTGTTGAATAAAACAAACCCGTAAAAACAAAGTTTTTGACTATAAATACCTTATATATGAGACATAACTAACAGTATTGATTATTTTCAAACGCTACAAACATTTACAGTCTGAATCTGTCTAACTCAACTTTGCTTCATAACCCTGTGGGGGGGGGGAAAGTCTGGTCACCGATTCGCTTGACCAATCTCAGCGTGACACGTAAAATGTAAACAAAAGCACGCGGGTATGTCGATGGGTCGCCTCAACGCGTCAACTCAAACTTTCACGTGGGGAAAAAAACAATAACAAACAGTGAATTTGAATTACATAAGTTATATAAGGAAAAACTAAAAATGCATTAATTTAATTACGGTACGTTCCATCGATCTGAAATTTTGATACGTTGCATTGTTAGGTGAGACGGGCCCGTGTGCCAAATTTCAGCTCGATCGGATCACGGTAAGTGGGTCATTTTTTACTTTTGTTTTTCCGCCCGCCTGCCCAAGACAGACAGAGAGCTAGAGACGCCGGTGAAGTTAATATAAGGGATTTAAAAATGCTGCCCGGGTACCCGTCCAAATTTCGAACGGGTACCCGGGTTACCCGATCGAAACATCGCATAATTTTCCCTGTCATGACCGCTATACATTGCTACCTAGCCACCTTCCATGCACCTCATTTCACACAGTAGTTACACGCCCGACGTGTTAGGGGCCGTACATAAATGTTATCAAGGGATTTTGGCCGATTTTTACCCCCCCCCCGGTCACAGGTTGTTACAAAAACTTAGAGCCCCCTTCTATATGACGTCACTAAGCTTTGCGGGCGCGCGCATCAACATAAATGCCGTACTTCCTTTTTGAAAATGAGCATGTGTCAAATAACTTTATTGTCATTTAATTTTGTATTTAATGTTAAGTTGAACTCTAAAAATTGCGACTGGCTTAAATCCATGTAAAACGTCATTAAATAAATTGTAAGCAATCATGTATTTCAGTTGATCTTTTGTTTAAAGTTGCGCATTTTGATGTGACTTCACATTTATTCTTAAACACAATCTCCCCCTTGTCACAAATATGAGACACCCTCCTCCCCTAGGTGCGTAACGTTATTTATGGATGGGGCCTTATCCATCTTTCACTGTTAGTAACTAATTTATTGACTTTTAAAACTTACACATTTTGGTGTATTATTAAAATTAGTTTTTGGCAACTCACACGCTGTAATGAACACACAAAACACAATCGAATGGAGGGAGGAGGAGGGGGTAGATAAACAACATCGACAATCGTAAACAAAATGTTTGGTTAATATAGACATTGAAGCCACATTTTCACGGGTACCCGGGCGGAATTTTACTACCCGGGTAATCTCACGGGCAAAGTGTACCCGGGTCCCGGGTACCCGTTGACAGGCCTACTCGTGGGAGACTTTCATGCCAAGATTGGCAGTAATAATACAGGATTTGAAGACGTTATGGGACAGCAAGGGGTATGCGAGATGAATGACAATGCTGAAAGATTTGCGGAACTATGTGCCACAGCAGACCTGGTCATAGGCGGGAGTATTTTCCAGCACGAGAGAATACATAAAGCAATAAATGGGTCTCACCGGACATGAGAACCATATAGAACATGTTTTTTTTGTTGAAAAAAATCAGGCGATCTCTCCAAGGTGTACGTGAGAAGAAGGGAGGTGATGTTGGCTCAGTGCACCATCTTCCTGTGGCCAAGCTGAAACTAAAGCTAAAAGGATATTATAGGGAGCAATTAGCATATAGGTCTCGCTACAATACTTCCCTCCTGAAGGTTCAAGACAAACAGGGAGAATTCAAGATAGCACTGTATTGAGTCTCTGGCCGTTGACAGTGATGTTGGGCTCTTCGTAGGGCCTTCCAGGAGCGGGCTGATGGAGGACCTCAGTCTTCTTAGTGTTGATTGTCAGACCAAAGTTTGTTCAGGCGCTGGAGAACTGAGAATAATAGAAGACAGGCAAAGAAAGACAGCAGAAATGAACAACAACCTTACAGCAGAAAACCAATACCCAGAAAGAATATGCAGATGCAAATAAAGTAAAGCAAAGCATAATGAAGGGAAAAAAAGAACTTTGTTAGACACTTGATAAAGAAGCAGAAGTTGTGGCTCACCAGGGTAATATGAGGGAATCCTAGCTAAAGACACTCTGGGAATTTTAAAAAGCCAGAGAGACCGGTGACGGATAAAGTGGGCAACACCCCTTTCATAGTTTAATAAATGTATTTATGAGGTTATTTTTTTTTAAATGGTTATCGGTTTTTATGTCGATGAAAGTAACTTGTTACAGAACAAATTATGTCATTGCGTTAAGTAAAATTAAGGGAAAATTTTATTAAATATATTGATGGCATTTTTTTTAAAATAACGCCGAGAATCAAGTAGATTTAAAAGCCATCCGATTGTTAATTATTAATTGATTTTTTAACGCATGTATGACCGTGTACTGAGTCAATAGAGTAGAAAATGTGTCAGATTTTGTATTCGATTGGATATCGATACATCGCCGCCTGAATTTGATTAAACTCATCCATCGCTAGCAGCACTTTACATTTTTATTTCCGGAATATTTGTCAAGCGTGGCTCGTTCATTCACTGTGTGTCGCTGAAAGTCTTGTGAAACAATATTGAACACGAAAAACGGTTCACTTTCATTTCCCTTTAAGCAAATGGCAATTTACCGTTCAGTGTATGACGTCCGCAGTGGGACAGTGGCTTACACGGTATTTTATTCATGTACGAATACCGGCATCAAAGTGCTGCTCATTTTAACGAAATATGATATTTTTTTAATACTTGCTTGCATCATTTTCAAAAATTACTTTACTTTTTTTCAAAATCATTTTCTATAAATAATGAAAAATATCAGCAAAATCAATCTAAATAACTAAGTGACAGTCTTCTGCTTATTTACAATTACGTTTATGTGACATGTAACTGTTGCAAAAAATATGTTAATATTTGAAAACCATTAAACCTAATATAATAAAGCCCCGTAGTTTGTGGTTGTTGGGTTATGCTAAGGCAGTGTGACTATTACCGCTAGAGGTGGGAGCCGTTACTGAGATTAAATTATTACTTCGGGTAGCTTTTTTCAGCTATAATCATCATCAAGTATATAACTTAAAATAAATCTATTAGAAAATACAAAATGAACCTTGTGTAGTTGTTGTTTTTGTTCCACACACTGTGTACCGTCGTTAGCGTTATATAATTTGTAAGGTACTTTATATAATTCATTGTATAGCGTATTTCTTGAAATTATTGAATGTTAGCTAATAAACTACCCTATATTAACTTAAGACGGCTGGGCGAGTAAGAGGACCCCTGTTAAAATATAGCTTTTAAAATATTTCGCCGCATAAGACCACACCTCTTCCAATACACTTTAAGTTTGAAAGTGGCTTCATATTTATTTCTTTTTTTTCGCGTGGAGAAGACATGACGGGATCTTGAGTGTTAGCCATTTGTATACTGTACAGTATTACGGTCATGGTGCTGTACAGTATTACGGTACTGGTGCTGTACAGTATTACGGTAATGGTGCTGTACAGTATTACGGTACTGGTGCTGTACAGTATTACGGTACTGGTGCTGTACAGTATTACGTCACTGGTGCTGTACAGTTTTACGTCACTGGTGCTGTACAGTATTACGTCACTGGTGCTGTACAGTATTACGGTAATGGAGCTGTACCGAATGAACATCTACAAATACGATACAAAGATATCCGGCCTTCTAAGGCGACCCCGGACTGTTACGAAGATTTCTAGGGTCTAAAAAGTCGTCTAATACGCCGGAGTATTTGGTAAATATTAATTACGGAATTAGGGGTGTACCGGATTCAATTTTTTAAAATCTGGCTGCAGCCGGTTTTGGCCGGATTTATGAAGTAAAATCCGGTCGGAGTCAGATTTGTAAAAATTACCGGATCCCGGATATGCCGGAGTTATTATATATATATATTTGGGCTAAACTAGCCAGCCGGATTTATGAAGCGAATTCCTGCCGGAGCCGGAGACGAAGCCGTATTTGTATAAATAGCCGGATTTCGGATTAGCCGGAGCAAGAGCCGTAATCCGGTACGCCCCTAGTAATTATAAAAATATACACTGTGACATAAATTTCCTGACAATTAATAATAAGTGCAAGAATATGGACAATATAAATGCTTAAGTGTCTTTTTATTCCAGACATCAATTAGGAAACATTTATACATTTTCAAAAGTTAAAAAAAACAAAACAAGTTCAACAATTAACATTTGGGTATGATAGTGGCTTCTACTTCTTTTGTTATCTGTGATTACATGTTAAACAGAGAAAAACGATATCATGGCATATGTTTGGCAGAATCTTTACGTCATTAAATAATTAAATAATGGCTTTTTTATACAAAGTGTTTTTGAAACTAATCTATTAGTATTAGATAATAAATTGTCAACACGTAAAAAAAAATTTAAAAATACTAGATTTAGTTAAATATGTAATCTCGATGTTTAACTCTAGCAGCCATTCATCAAAGACATGCGCAGAATTCTTCAGGCACCAGGAGACTCTTACATTCACGGTAAGGATGAATCTCAGTCAGCAAACTTTGACCAACGCTTTTGTCAGGGGCGTCCCGTGAGGTGGCATCGTGGTCGTCCAGGTGAAACAGATCCACGATGGTCTTGTACAGGTCGTAGTTTGTTGTCAGCGTGTAGGCGTTTTGTCGCAGATGGTTAATGACATCAGGGGTGTCGGCCGCCAACCCCTGCGGTAAAGTCAGGTAGGCAAACGGCGTCTTCAGGAGCCCGGAGTCACTTGCAGAGTCATTCTGGTGAACGTCACCTGAGGTCATTATAATCACAGTGCTGTTCAGGTGACCAGATTCAAAGAACTTTTGTAAAAAATGTATCAGTTCTGTGTCTAGGCGGCGAGTGTCGTACAAGTTTGTTAAATTAAGACCCGAAAAATGTACGTAAGAAAACAGAGGTCTAAATAAAGATTGTTTGAAGAAATTTAGGACGTATCCCAGCTGAAAGTTCTCACGAGATGCTTCGATGTGGAGGCATGGTTTGCGGGTTTGTGGCAAGGCGTTGTTTGAGTGAAAAGCTCGCAGGAGAGGTAGAGGGTTGTAGTGAATGCCAGACAAACTGAACCACTTCATCAGGTCAGGCATTGTGCCGTGTGTGGGGTCGTCCTCGGTGCTCAGTGTTAAATAACCTTTCCTTCCAAACTTGTTAAACAGCAGGACATTCGGCTCAGAGACCTCTCTGCCTGTCAGTTTCCACTCATTGACGATTTCATCGCCTGGTTTGCCAGTCAGTAGGGGGAGGATGTTGTCTCGCCTTGACGCACCCACCTGAGAATGGTACTTCATATCAACCGATTTTAAATCATCGACAAGAAATTTGTACGTGTCACCCAGTGTCCGAATGAAGTCGATTCTCGCTAAACCGTCCATCGTCACAATTAATAAGTTAAGTTTTGATTTGTAGTTACCGGGCCATACCTGCTGAGTCCCATTCTGCTGCGATAGTTTACTTGAAACTGACACGCGTGCTGGAGCTAGCGCTATGAATTCATCTGACACCAAGTCCGTCTTGTTGGCGACACAATTAAGGTGAAAATAGTCTGTTTCCTTTGGTAGCTCCACGCTGTGTGTAAACCAATCACTCCACGCTCCCATATCATATCCCAGGCTATCACGGCTGGCGTGGATCAACTGGTACTTACAAATCGGTCGATTCAACTCACTTTCAATATAGGGCCAGCTAGTAAACAACTTCAAATCTTCGTCAATTCTAATTTCCAGGCTCTCTCCCCATCGACACCTCTGCTTGGGCGGCTTAAATCTTAGTGAAGTGTGGTGGGAAAGGCCGGTCACGATAACAGCGGGTTTTCTGCACGGTTGTAAAGGACGCAGGAAAATTCTCCGATCTGGTAAAACATTGAAGTTGGGAATAAACATCAACAGCACGCAGCATGTAAGTAGTATGACTATGAGTCTCCTAGAGGGGGCGTCGTCTCTGAACAAACTGAGAAGAACTGGAAGATAGGTACAATGATTGATGGCTTCATTTAAATGGTTACTGTAAAATGTGATCTGTAAACTGTCATTCAACGGCGAGCAATCAATGCAGAACGTGAAGGTGAGATAAATAATCGGCTAAATGGTCGAATGATTGATGTAATGTATGGTGTGGCATCACTGTGTCGTGCGGTTTATTGTGTCACCACTTTGTCGTGTGGTTTATGGTGTGTCATCACGGTGTCGTGTGGTTTATGGTGTGTCATCACTGTGTCGTGTGGTTTATTGTGTCATCACCGTGTCGTGTGATTTATGGTGTGGCATCTCTGTGTCATGTGGTTTATGGTGTGTCATCACTGTGTCGTGTGGTTTATTGTGTCATCACTGTGTCGTGTGGTTTATGGTGTGTCATCACTGTGTCGTGTGGTGTATGGTGTGTCATCACTGTGTCTTGTGGTTTATGGTGTGGCATGACTGTGTCGTGTGGTTTATTGTGTGGCATCATTGTGTCATGTGGTTTATTGTGTCATCACTGTGTCGTGTGGTTTATGGTGTGTCATCACTGTGTCGTGTGGTGTATGGTGTATCATCACTGTGTCGTGTGGTGTATGGTGTATCATCACTGTTTCGTGTGATTTATGGTGTGGCATCACTGTGTCATGTGATTTATGGTGTGACATCATTGTAATGAAAATATATCACAGAATCGATATAATGCAAATGATGTGAAACTAGGTCAATGATTTGACTCATAAATGAATAACTAAAGATCTATAGGGAAGAAAATGATAAATAAAGAAAATTTCTTTTCTCCACACCTGTTTAAAGATGTATGCATCAATTAATTGCTGATTCTCTCGTTAACATTTTGTGTTTGAGTTCTACAGTATGTAGGACAATATATTCTAGAACACTTGACACACTTATAGAAATGTGTTAACGGTTTAAGCCCAAGATCAGTGCTGTACACCGAAAACTTCAAACCATATTTAGCGCTCATTTTTCCAATAAGGGTTACGTGATAAATCAAAAGTCATGGGTTATGGTGGCAAACATCAGTCACGATATCATCACCAAGTGCCCAATGGATTTTCACCGTAAATGTTCAATCTATTAAAATAGCTATTGTTTACCTCGTGAGATCCTCATTGATGATGGAGTCGTCGACGCCACACGTGAATCAGGCCTAAAATGTAATGTTTAGATCACATTACACATCAATTGTCAGTTCATTCACAGTTAATATGCGTATGCTTGAACAGCGCAGCGGCAGCAGAGAACAAAGGAAATTAATAATAATAATAATATAATAATAATAATAATAATAATTTATATAGCGTTGTATCCCAGTAAGGAACCGGGCTCACAGCGCTTTACATGGAGATCATAACATACATATAATAATTAAATAACCATTCATACCATAATAACAACATAAAAGACAGTACATTACACATAAGCTACGCTAATCATTAAAACAAATGTTGTTTCATTAATTTTGTAAATACATTTTGAAAAGATGCGTCTTAAGTGCAGTCTTGAAGGACTTAGCAGTTGGAATACTACGGATGTGTAATGGTAGAGAATCCCATTGTTTGGCTGCACAACAATACTCCACTGTGGTATTTTGATGTGACCAATCAAATCCCTTATCTTACGTCATATGTAAAATTTGTACCAGGATTAGTGTAACTAAATACGATTTATTTCAATGCTATGAGCCAGGCGTACATAACAATGTTCCCTTTTAGCTGCGTTTATGTGAACGAAACCTCTCAGCATATTTGTGTACATATTATATGTTTGTTAGGGTGTAAAATTTTCGTTAAAAAATGAATGCTGTGCAACTTTGCTTACGATTTATTTATTTTTTTGCACACAGACTAACGAATTTTAGAAGGAACATTGGTCTCTTCTATATATACCAATATATTTTGCATGGATATAGGAGATGAAAATTATTGAATAGGATAGGTTTAGGGTAGATTTGTGGAACATTTCAGTAATTTGAGAGAGTCATAACATATATAAACATTCATAACAAGATTGAGGCCTGCTAATTGCCGAAAACTTTCAGTGTAAGTTCCGATAGAAAATAACCCCTACTGAAAACTCAAAGTGTTGAAACTTGTTGCTCGGTATGACACGACGATTTTTTTTGTGTGGTTGTTTTATATGAAATATTGAAAACCACTGTTGGTGGAAACATCTACCACGTGACCATTGATTTACACTCTCACCTTTTCCATTAATTTGTCTCGAAGATTTAAAACACGTATAAAACTGCAACTAATAATTAAAAGTTAGAAAGAATATTGATAAAAATATTTTTAAACGAACATAAATTTGTCACCGTTTTCTGGCTGATTTTATATTACTGGAGACCCAAAAGACACCTGGAATATTTGTGTTAAATATTGTGTTAATCAAACATTCTCTTGTTTGAATGCTACTGCTTCCTAGATCAGTAGGGACCATTTCATTCACCCTTTCAAAATAACTACGCTTTGTTTATTTGTACATACCTTTTTAAAAAATCTTAATAAACAAAAATAAGAGAATAATATTTTTTTAATGTAAATAGTGTTTAATACAGTAGACAATCGGACCACTCAAATTGTTAACAGAAAATATTCTCTGTGGTGAATTGAAATGATTTATTAATAATACCGCGATTAGTAAAAAAAAATATTTCTTAATTATATACCTTAATTTTGTACACTGCACAATATTTTATGTTTAAATTTTTACTTCATCGACACATTTAATGACTACTTTTGTTCAAGAGATTGACTAAGGACAAACTGTCTTCCTGTCAGACAGATCGCAGCTTGGAGTCGAACTAAACATGAAATTCACCCTTAATGCTGCTCAGTGCCGGACAAAAATCTAAAAATTGCGCACCATTTTTTTTTGCCATGAAATGATGCCTTTAAAAAAAAACTGACGATTAAAAAGAATTATTGACTACTTAAAACAAAAAACAATTTTAAAGAGGCAATTGTTATCATTAACTAAAAATTATATTTTTTAATCCAGAATTCTTTAAGCAGTAACAATAGTAACATGGCACACGGATATAAACTTAGACAACATTCTAACTTATTTTAATATAAGTAGCCCATGACATATTTGAAATCACTGACGTATGCCCCACTGGATAAATCTAGATTCGGCAAGGCTATTAAGCCTGTAGTTGCACCCGAGCTTTGCAGACGACCAAGTGGATTACAGGACAGCGATGGGCCGAAGAACCAGCCGGCTCCTCCTTGAGCTGCCAGATTAGATGCAGAGCCATCATGGTCACCGTCCCATGTTGAAAATGGATTCCCACTGCCAGACAAACAGTTGGTGACGGAGACTGAGTAGCCTGAACTAGAAGCTGAATTCGATGACCCCAAAAATGTAATTTTATACAAGTTGGACAAATTAGCGATTCCAACTCCCAAGTTTTTCCAAGAGATGATGATTACGTTATTTGCGAAAACAGCTTCCATCTTGAATTGTTTATTTCCTACACCGGCAAATTTGTTCATATTATCCAGTCCTATCCAGAAGTTGCTCTCGTCAATCGAGTATCCTTTGAAGTATTCCCCGAAGGTTTTGTTATGGCTGACTAAGCCGTTGTTACGAAACACGTGCATTCTAAACCCTGTTCCTGTGATTTCACAGAACAAGCTGGACCGTGTCCCGTCAGCGTTGACCACGTCCACCCAGTACGTCCCCACGGGATACGACTGGGTCACGAGGTCACCGCAACCCGTTGGGGCTGTGCTGCAGTCGGGTCCCGCCCATCCTATTTTACAAACACAAGTGCCAAGAGACGCATTGAAGTTTGCTCCCACTCCACACGGGTCGGGTTTCTTGTACACACGAACTGGAAAATGACTGCAAGTGTCAATGAAATCCAAGTAAGTGCACGGCTTATAAAAGTAGCATATCTCAGAGCTGAATCGCACCACTCCATTGCAGGTTTTGTTTGAAGTACATTGGGAAAGGCAATGAAGAAAACTTTTTGACTTCTTAAAATCTCCGCAGTCTTGAAGAACCGACGTGTAGTTATTTATATCAGTGCAAGCTTTAAGTCTGACAAAGTTTGAGGTTAACAGACCATTTCCGTTAACTAACATCATATAGAGTATAACACTGTTTATAAGACGCTTTCTGGGAAACATGGTTTTGGTCCAACACATGAGGAGTTATCAACTTCCGTATTTTCAAAAATATGTTCACACAAAAATGGCGCACAGCTTTGAATTGCAAAACACTTCAATTTTAATGGCAATCGTTTTTAAACTTAATTTATATATATATCCACTACATCAAACTAAAAGAAGTAAACTAACATTCCATATATTTTTGTCGCGTGACTCGCATTATGCGATCATTGTACTGTCGGTTTTTATAGTAAAATCCTTGATTTAGTCTCAAATGCCTTGTAGTACATGATTAAAGAACATTTATACTTTAGACAATGAAAACGAAGCCAATAGTATGCTCGCATTTCAATATTCTTTCCAGCTGTTGCTTTAAACCCATCGATGATTGATTAGGTTTTGATTGGTTCATTGATTTTGTAGTTGATTTCTTTTTTTTTCTTTCTTTTTTTTACTGTTCTTTTCCTCATTGAATAAAACGCGCAGAAATGTTTTCATACGACACAAATTTTATTGTTTCTATCGATTAAGATCAATATTGCATACACTTCCTCACGATTTAATGCGAAATAAATGTAGATATTTTCCAGGCGTTAACTCTATTTACACATATAATCTAGAGCATTTAAGTGACATTAACTTTTGAATCTGCCTGGAGTTACATTGATCGATCATTCAAATATGAAATAATGGAGTTCTTTGGTCTTTTTAAGCATCTTAAAACAAAACAACGTATACATGTATACATATGCTCCTTAGCTTTTACGAAATTTTATAAACAGCTTAGTTAATTTTGATGTGTCGAGTATGTATGAATATTGTGTGTGTGGAGTCGCTTCCTTAAGAGACAGCTACTATCTCAGATCGAAAGTGCCATCCTAGTGTCTTTAAATTTTCAAGCTTATCTCATTTTGTTGTCGTTCCCTGGCACATCCGTATTTAATTGGCCAGTATCTATAAGAAAATCTCTCTCGATCTCGGTCACTTTCTCGTTATCAACAACAGCGAAATAACTGGACAATCCAGGGTGAAACTGTTGGATCTTACTTTCAAAGAAGTCAGAAAAATCATTTTGATTTGGACAATTTTGAATTTTCTATGACTTCTGGGGAATTGTTTTCAGATTATAATACTTCGAATCTTCATAAAGATGAACGTTTATAAATACTTTCAACTTTGGAAGGTACGCAAGAATAAATGGGGTTTTTATGTTTGTTTGTTGTTGTTGTTTTTTTCGTTTATTTGTCGTATTTTTAAAATTTATTCGATTGTTTTTGTTTGTTTGTTTTTTTTTGGGGGGGGGGTGTTGTTTTTATTAAAACTTGTTTATATCTATTTATGTGTGGTTGTGGGTGGGGGGTTGTTTCTTTGCGACAAGTTTATTTGGTGATTTTTGGTTTCTCTTACAAGAAGGTTTTAGCCAAAAAACGTTCAATGATAACTCCGTCAATAGATCAAACATCAGCTCGTATGATATACATTAGAGAGGATATTAAGTAAAGTAGTCATCATAATATTTAGAATTGAAGAATGTGCATGTTTATAACTAAACAACAGATAAGAAGTTAAATAAAAGAAAAGAATTCCCGAAAATCTTCATTTGCTCAATATGTTGTTGTTTTTTATTAAAGAAAACATTTAGATGATTTCGATAAAAGTAATTTCTTATATACCATTTGCCTAAAATTGTAAGTCTTTAGTTGGAGACAACATATTAATCGTTTTGAATGAAATTTTAATATAGTCCTGTGTACTTTATTGCAGAACACAATAAAAAAAATGTTGGAGCAGGTTTTGAATATTTTTTAATATTTTTTTGGTAATATTTTTTTAATTGTAAGCTAATGACTTTTGGTAAGCGGTAAAATATAGATGATAATGTAGTTCTGTATTTTTGGCAATTTCCTTATATGACCTATCATACGATGACTAGTGTGAGGTCTTTATTTGATTTAAGATAATTAATGGATAAACAAACATAAAAAACAAAATCAACGTGTAGCAGTTGCATTAAGTCTTAACAGCGCATTCAACTTATCATTTGGAATTAGTTCATGTTTTAGATCATAACCTACACTGTCATCTCTTATATTTACCATTCCCAATGACTACTCTATTTTTACCATCTTCACCAACTAACTGAATGACTTATTGACTGACTGTGGAACGCTCTATCTTGAACCAAGCTTCTTGATTCGTATTGTGTAATAAGTTAACACTATATTTGACCCGATGCCTATTAAAAAGTAGCACAGTCAATAAGGTTGATATTATTTTTTATGCTTAGCGGAAATGTATGAGCACGGTGGTCGAGTGGGGTGCGCGCTCGGCTGGCGTAACGATTGTCACGGATTAGAATCTCCGTGCAGGTAGGAATTTATTTCAGGGGCAAAGGATGTCCATGGGTCCACCCAGCGCCGAATAGTTACCTGACGCTAGTTAGGAAACAAAGGCGGGCGGGAAATGCGTTGAACTCTCATAGTCGTTACCTCTGAAGGCTGTGTCATTTGCCATCAGACCGGCAATAATCTTTTGTTTACAGGGGGCGTCTGTAGAGATACGACAAAACAAATAATCGTATGTTATAGACATGTTGTTGTAAAGATTGATCGAAGAAATATGCGCTATGATAGAAAGTTTTGATATTAATATTAATATATTTCAGGGGAGTGAAATGCGAGTGATGTTATGTATCGTAAAGCCAGTGGTTGTCACGCTTTGTGATACTTTTGCAAGTGTTTTTACTTAAATGAATAGTTTGTTTAAAATCTTTAGCAAATTACCTTGTCATTATTATTCGTTGGATTTGCATATAAATTTACTAGCTGACCCGTTGAAACAATCTCAATAGAAAGGAAATTCAAAGAAAACAATGCGTGGTAATTCGCGGGAGTGTACTCACCACTTCCAAAAGTTTCATGTCAATCTGGTTGATAAAAAGGATTAATATAGCTTTTATAACAAAATAGACTACATTAGTGTCCCCTGGGTCCGATCGGTGAAACATGTGAAGTTCAAAATTCCTTTAAAATGCAGTCAAAATGTTTACGAAAAAACAAGTTGGTGCCCCCGGCTCAGAAGGAATGGAAATGAAAAGGTCAATTGCTTATGGCTTATTTTATTTAATATTGGCCATTTATTTACCCAATAGCCAATGTTTAAATATTGTTTATATAGCTCAAATAAGGATAAATCGACAGTAAGAGCTACCGGCCCTATCGGTGCAAGATGTAAGGCTTAAAAACATTTGTAGTTTTAAATCTAGACCATGGTGGAGCTATGTGTCAATATTTGTGAAGATCGTGTAAAATCGAATAGGGAATTAAGACTTAAGCTTTTACGGAAAAAGAGAAAGATTTAGGGCCCCCGGCCCCGAAGAAATGAACATTATGAGTTCAATGAGCAATAATATTTTAATATTGCCCCTTACGTTTTTATATATCAAGTTTAGACAAGATCCTCCCATGAAACCAGTAGCTAACGCTTCAAATAATTTTATATAGCTTATTCAAGGGAAAATGATGTTATTTGGCATCCGTCCCCAATGAGTAACACTTTGAAAAATTATTTTTGACCAGTTACAATTTGCGAGATTGCACTCAATTTCCCAAAGTTTCATGGTGATCGGATTATAAGTATTGAGATCACCTTTCGAGATTCTGCACATCATGATTCATTTTTTGATGTGGCTGCATTAAATCAATTTTATGATTATTATTAAAATTTTACAATTTTATTATACTTTATTTCTAGAAAAATCCTTTTTTTAATTTAAGATGAAGTCAGCTAAATGTCAAACATTACTTGAAATTGATTAACGTTATTTTCTACTTTCATGCTGTATTGTATTTTTTGGCTCAGCAGAAACAACAAATCTGATCAGAACCCCACCGCCTACTCGCTTGGTGGAGAACTTAAGTATTATTACAGATCCTCCATGTTGTTCCCTTTTTTATAGTTATTTAGGAATTATTTGTAACTATACTTAAAATGATCTGCAGCAAATCATCAAATCGTTCGAGTGTATTGCTCTTGTTTGTGCCCAAGTATATTTCCACTGTTACCTTCGTGTTAGTTGATGCACTTTAAGATTAACTCTAGCGATAAACGTAAGCAAATATGAGAAAATTTTGAATCCATCATTTAAAATCTACTTCTATATGCATTTCTCCACACGTGATTGAAAACGCCCATTCAAAAAAAAACACACACACACACACAAACTAGCTATCCACGCTGGATATTTTTAAAGTGCCGAGAGCAGAGTTCAATAACAAAAGCACCTGACAGTCGACTTAAAAATAAGACAAAGTGTTTAACGATTAGTTAAACATGTGATGCAGGTGAATGTTGACTACAACATTTTAAGAAAAGACACTCAAACAGTCAATTCCTTCATCAATAAGTAGCGCATACGAATGTCAGGGTCATGAGTGCACAAAGAGCCGTACAATGGCCTGGGGTTTAAAATACAAACACCCCTGTTCTAACTTTTCTTATTCCACGGCATTGCTTAGGAAGAGTCCATTTATCGAAACACATAGCAACAAGTACGATACGTTTTTTAAATCATTTATATTAACTCGTGTTGTCTGGTTGCTTGATTGCTTGTCGCCAAAACTTTGGATCGATTTTTAACCCACTTCCTTGTAAGCTAGCGATCTGAAATTTTGCAGGCAGTTTTGTGCCAATGATAAAAACAATGTATCAAAATTTCAGATCGATCGCATGTACCGTAATTAAATTATTGATTTTTTTAGATTATTGTATTTATTCCTATTTATCATGTTATTTTTTTAGATAGAGTGTAAGGGTGCGCATTATATTGAACAACCTTTCTGTCGCGCAATAAGGTGCGTATTTTATTGACAACACTTTTTATAAACATATTCCTGATCGGTGCGCATTATATTAAACACGTTTTACGAGACATAACTACAATTTTGTATTTTTGGATGGTCTTGCGCTGCGTATTATTATGAACATTCTTTTAGTTACGTCTCGTACATAAAGGATTTATAGTGAAAAACTTGTTTTTTTACGGGTTTTTTATAAATCCTTTATATTAACTCGTGGTTTCTGTTTGGTTGATTGTTTGCTTGTCGCCAAAACTTTGGATCGATTTTTAACCCACTTCCTAGTAAGCTAGCGAGCTGAAATTTTGCATGCAGTTTCGTGCCGCTGATAAAAACGATGTATCAAAATTTCAGATCGATAGCATGTACCGTAATTAAATTATTGAATTTTTATATTATTTTATTTATTAAATCCTTTATATTAACTCGTGGTGTCTGCTTGCGTGCACCCTTGATTGCTTGTCGCCAAAACTTTTGATTGATTTTTAACCCACTTCCTCGTAAGCTAGCGAGCTGAAATTTAGTAAGCAGTTTGGTGGCGATGATAAAAACTATGTATCAAAATTTCAGATCGATCGCATGTACCGTAATTGAATTATTGATTTTTTAGATTATTTTATTTATTCCTATGTATCATGTTATTTTTTGAGATAGAGTGTAAGGGTGCGCATTATATTGAACAACCTTTCAGTCGCGCAATTATGTGCGTATTTTATTGACAACACTTTTTATAAACATATTCCTGATCGGTGCGCCTTATATTAAACATGTTTTACGACACAACTACAAATTTGTATTTTTGGATGGTCTTGCGCTGCGTATTATAATGAACATTCTTTTAGTTACGTCTCATACATAAAGGATTTATAGTCAAAAACTTGGTTTTTTACGGGTTTTTTTTTATTGGGGACGATCTTGATGTTGGACATAAAAAAGTCCCTAAAAGTCAATAAGACCAAGGACAGTTATGCTGATATATGATCTGTCCTACCTGCATCAAAGGTATGCACTCGATGAAATGGAATGTGTAGCCTCCCTTCTTTGATAAACACTAATAATGAACAAATTCCTGAAATCTATTGAATTTATTGATTTTGTTCTAATGGCGATGATACTCGGTGCTTTTCTACGCTTGCGTCGACTTGTTTCCTGGGAGTGACTGCATCAACATAGTTCCCCTGTTGTTGGTTAGCCAAACAAAGTCTCCATAGTTGAATAGCGAGATCGTGCTTGACGGTCAAAAGTTGTCACGCTCTTTTAGAGGGAGATAAAAGGAATGTTTGGTGAAATAATTTTGATCAAGAATTACGTTTCCCAAACTGTTTAGACCTATAACACAGTAATCTACTTATATATTTAGTAACAGGGTTGTCAACTGAATGGATATATATATGTGTATATATATATATATATATATATATATATATATATATATATATATATATACATATATATATAGACTTATCATGGAAGAACGTGGCTAATACATGATCCCCCAATAACAGCTTAACTAGTGTACACACCAACACATAAATATGTATATACATTTTGTACAACAATATGCAAGTTCCGCAACGGTCATGTACTGCCTTAAAATTGGGGTGTAAAAGATCTGAGAATTTTTAAATTGACGTAAATCATATAGTGATTATTTAAGGATCCCAGGTTTAAGGCGTTGACGTATTGCTTAGCAACAACAATTGGGAATTTGTTTACTACTCACTTAACCCATCCGCCATTAATATATTATAAATATATAGATTATATATTGAAAAGAGTGCAACTATTATTTTAAGAGTATAGTTCATTTTGATATCGAGTATTTTTTGGAGTAAGACCACCCACGAACATGCAAAGCTTTCTGTTCAACAATTATTGTACATACAGATGTATGTAACTTCACTTAAAACGTCTGAAATGTATTTTCGTTTCCACGCAACAGGCTTTAGCCAAGCTGCGTTATAAAAAGATGGTTATAATTATTAATATAGCTAGAATAGTCACCAATAAATATCATTTACTTATTTCAAGTTTGTTTTTTTTTATTGAAGGAAAACTTTTATCTTAAACACCTTTAGAAGGTCATCGTGGGTGGAAGAATGTCCTACTATAACATCCATATCCGACTGTTATATACAATATAGAATAGGACTGCGATAAAGCTTTTAAATAAAATACAAAATACACAAACAAATTGTGTAATTAAAACAATAAATTTGAGCTTTATTATTAAACGTTTCGGCTAATGCTTTCATCAGGACAATAATTATAGAATACTTACTTACATAAGTAATAAAATTATATTTAAATTCTTAACCAGGGAACGCTAAACAAACGACCTAATAATCCGCAACAGATTTTGTATTCGATTGGATATCGATACATTAGAGTAAAAATTTTGCCGTCTGAATTTGATTAAAGTCATTCATCCATAGGAGCACTTAACATTTTTATTTCCGGAATATTTGACAAGTGTGGCTCGATCATTCACAATGTGCCATGGAACGTTTTGTGAAACAAAATTGAACAGAGAAAAAAATATCGCTTCCCTTTCCTTTTAAGCAACATCAGTCAAGTTATGTTTCCGCAAATACAATATATTGTCACCGTAAATATTCAATCTATTAGTCTTATAGCTTGATTATCCCGTGATATCCAAATGGGTGATGGATGTGTGGACGTTACACGTGGATCAAGCCTAAAATATTTAAATTTTTATTTTTTTTAAAACTTTTTTTTATTAAACATCATATTGGAGTTTCACGAGTGTTAAATTAATCTACTTTTGTTTGAACAGAGAGGTGACTGCGGAGCACAAAGAAAATCCCACTGAATAGCCACTGTGCTATTTTGATGTGATCAATCAAATCCCAGTACTTAAATCATAAGAAAAACTTTTGCCAAGATGAGTCTCATTTAAAAAAACGACGATTTCAATGCTATAAACATGAACCCATCTATTTTTCAGAATTTATTAGGTATAATGTTCAAGAGTAATTTATACTTTAAAAAAAATGTTTTCAAGTTTTACTGTTAAGTGTTAATAGTTTCCTGTTACATTTTAATATTAAAAATAGTTCAAGTTTTTTTTTAAAATGTATATATAATTTTTTGTCGCCTACATTGTTTATTAACACAAGTTTCTGTGTGCTTGAAAGGAGTTTTAAAACTCAAGTTTGATGATGATATAAGACAATAATAAAAGCCTTTTCAGTCATGTGAAATTTATTATTATTTAAATATCAAATACAACAAGATGATTAAAAAAGAAGCATTTATGATTAAAGTTTATAATGAACATCATCCTTTAATGATCCAATTTCAAAAATAAAATAACTCATCTAAAAACATAAATTTTGTGAAAATAAATTATTCAATAAATAATTTTAAAATTTCCTATGCCTGCCTTATGTTTACCTTAAAGATAAAAAATCTATAAACCTATTAGTATATGATTAATACAATTTAATACATGTATGGGCCTTTTCCTGGATGATACTTGTGTGATTATGCTGCATGCAATGTTACATTTACATCATATTTGTTCAAGAATTATGTTATGAATATGTGGTATTAATATTCAAACAATAAAATAAATAACTTTGCTTATAATCAAACTTACAAACATATATGTATTATATCTTCAAATAATTTTTAGAAAATCAAATTCAAAAAACTTTTATATGAGAATAAATAAAGTATGCACAAAAATGTTGGCATACCTGTTCCCTGATATAAGTGGATTCAAGATTTGATAATAAGCACGGAACAGTATCTAAACAATATTGGCTCTAACGCTAAGTCATCATTGATAATGGTAAACTCAGTAGTTCCACAAGAAATCGTCCTAGTTCCCCCTATCCCACATTTTAATTTTAATTTACATAAATTATTTACCCAACAGCATCTCGTCAATAGCAAAAATTATGTTATTTGCTGATGATTATATAAGCTATAGAACAATTAAGTGTGAAGAGTATACAGAAATGTTACAAATACACTTAGATGAATAACAAAATAGGAAAGTAATTGTATTATCATACATAGTGTTTACACTAAATTAATGTGCCAAATTTTAAGAGTATAAATAAAATAAATGCAAACTTTTGAATTCAATGTAAACATCTAACCCGCAATAAAAATGCAAAGTACTTAATAGTAATAATAAACAAACAATTAACTACATTCTTATTTTTTTTAAAACCAGTTAAAATGATAAAAATTTCACTAACAAATCTTCTAAACAAATGACAGTGATATTTTTCAAATTTTTCAATAACTAGTTAACTATTATTAATTAATTTACTGAAATAAAAATTATTAATTAGTTTTTAAATTACTTTTTCAACCACAAATTAACTTACATCAGACCTCAGTGTTAAGGCCAGCCTTTCTTGGGGAGAATTTCATTTCTTAAATTACATTTTTCCCAATCCGTGGTATTATTCTATTTATTCTTTAAACAAATTTTATTGTTTTACGGCTGATCCTGAAAAAATTCATAAAAGTAAAAGCTTCTTGGACGACCAACTTCTTCGATGACTCCAGCGATTTAGGCTTAGGAAACAATGTTTCAATGTATGAAATTCAACACTCTTCTCTTCAATTTCTCTCTCTACAAGATCTGTGTTTAACCACATACCCCTCTGATCTTTACCCATCATAACTAAATAAGGGGGAAAATATTAAACAATATAATTTGCAATGTCTGTCCGTGACGCTACTAATTTTAGAAAGCAGGGAAAACCAAATTACTGCACCTATGCATCAAAAGGTTTGCAAATTAAAGATGCGCTGTAAAAAAGTATTATATGACGTTATTGTTTTCGCTCATACATGTATTTTAACTTTGGAAAAGGGATCAATGTAAAAGGAGGATTTGATGATGGTTAATTTATAAAATCAAAAATACAACCCCTATTATAAAATATTTTGTGTACATTACAGAAAGTTTTATATTTCGTATTTATCAAACATTGACAAGTTAGTTGGGCTTTTGAAAAGGTCGGCGCCGTAGGCTCCCTAAAAAAGGTGCATTTTTTAAAAAAGTTAATAGATTTCAGCTGAAAACTTCCGTCATTTTTGACGGGTGATACGCTAGTAGTTTATATATTTTATCTATTCTAATTCTATATGCAAAGATTAACATAAACAGTGGCTGTTAAGCTAAACAATGAATAAATGAAAACAGAATTATGTGATGTCTATACAAATACACAAAAAATATGTTTGAATAGCGAAAAAGATAAAGGTCAAGGGTTGTTGTCAAGACAAACAATGAAAATGATGCCATATAATCTTAAGCAAACGCTGGCAGTGTAGCCACACTCAAAATTACTTTTCAGATGCTCGCACAGGCGTATACTAGATTGGCTAATTTCGCGTACAGTGTAGCCACAGCCTAACCAACATTAGACGTAAATTGTACATACATATGAGTATCATGGATATAAAATATGAAAGTTATAAAATAGTTTAGCGTAAGTCTGATAAAGACACAACAAAATAATGAACGTATGATAAAGGGCTCATTTGTTTTTAATGTTTTAATGAACTTTTTTTTTAAAAAAAAATTCTGCACCAAGGAATGGTTTGTGCGTAAACGTTCCTGGTAATAGTTTGTCTTTTTCAGACTAACTATTAATTTATGTGTTCTATAATTGCCTTTCTAATTCTACGCAATCCGATACAATATTACCTAGGGCTGTCAATATTGTTAAAAGTTCAATTCAAGTTATAATATAACCTAAATGTATAAGGAAGTCAGTATCTTTGAACATAAGGCTTTTCATAAGTCTCCCCGGAAAGCTCTCCCAGCAACTCTGCCCCCCAAGGGACCTAAAAGCTATGGGACCCCCCCCCCAGGAATGACTCCTTTGTGGAGATCGCCAAGCCATCCAAGAACACGGTCGAAGATGTCTCCCACTAAAAAACGACCTCACAAGTCGGGGTGGACTTTCCAAATTCGACTCGATACTACCTCGGCGCCACCCCGGCTCGGCATACGAGTCTTATTAACCAAGGACTGTCACAAGGCGGGGGATCATCAATTGGCCAACCTAAGTGCGTTAACCCCATTGGAAGTTTTCCTCAGAGCGGACGTCAGCTAAATTCTACATGGTACCTTTTGTTAATCCGTACTGGCACTCCAGGTCCTAAACAGTACGGCTCACTAGACGCTAGTGAGGGGGGGGGGTGAAACGGTCGCTTTGGAGAACCCGACCCTCAACGGGTACTATGGTTATAATATAAAATGAGCTTTGTTAAATATTTTCTAACATATTTTGGTTAGATTGACCAAAAAAGTAATTTTTATATCAGCAACGGAAGAAAAGCCGAGAATTTCGGTTAATTCTAACTGGGACTTAATATTATCCTTTAAAAAGCGAAATAACAAATACGCTTGAAAATATGGGCAGACATGAAAAATTTCTTTGTTTCCGGAAAACAGTAGTTTGATATTACAAACGAATACAAAAAACTACTTCCGTGTGGGCTGTCTTCAGTTTTTGTGGAATATTTTAGTAATTTTAGAGTCATGGAAATAAACAACCAAAACAATATTGAGACCATCAGTGACAACCCAGAAATAATAACCTTCTATTGATTACTGTTTTACTACCGACGATTTCTTAGTTGCTGTGCAATTTGGAATATTAAAAATAACAGTCCCTGGAAACATCTATAACCTGTATACTGATTCACTCTCTCCAATTTTCCGTTAAATTATTTAAGACATTTATAAAATTCAAAACATTGCAATAACTTATAAAAAAAATAATATTCAATTTTTTTTTCTTAAATAACTGGAGGCCCCAAAGAAGCCTGAAATGTGTGCTTTAAGATATTGTCAAAATAACATTTCCTTTAAAAATAAAAAAGAAGATAGTTTATTTGGTATCAATACATCATACGATTGCGAGGCTATTTTATTTACAAAATTACAAAAAGAAGTACGCGTTATTAATTGTGAAAATATTTTTTTTAAAGCGTTAATAAACAAAAATAGAAGGGTACTTTTTAAAAATTTTGAAGAGTGTTTAACACAGCATAAAATCAGAAAATACAAAAGGTTCATAGAAAAATATTCTCTATAGTAAATTGTCATATTCAAGAATAATACGCTTCTTAGAAAAAAATATGTTTTTTAAAATAATATACTAATTTATTGAGTACATTATTTTAATTGTTTATTTTGTTTATTGAGTAAATTTACAGAGAAGCTTTACTTTTAGTTCATCAACAGAATTACTGACCAATTTTTGACCAAGAGATTGACGAAGGACAAACTGTCTTCCCATCACAGACATCGCAGCCTGCAGTAGAACTAATAACATGATATTTATCATTAATGTTCCATACGGCTGGCTAATATCTACAAATTGCCACCATTTTGGCTAAAAAATATAATAATTTTAAAATGTTTTACGAAAAAAAAATTAAACATAATTTTAAACAAAGAAAATTTGTGAAACAGGTAATTGTTATCATCTCTCAAAATGATGCTGTTATTGTTTTTAAATAAATATTTTTCTAATCCAGAATACTTTAAACATTAATATGGCAGGAGGGGGATATAAACTTAGACAACATTCTAACCTTTTTTAATAAAAGTAGCCCTTAACATATTTAAAATCGCTGACGTATGCCCCACTTAATAAATCTAGATTCGGCAAGGCTATTAAGCCTGTAGTTGCACCCGAGCTTTGCAGACGACCAAGTGGATTACAGGACAGTGATGTGCCGAAGAACCAGCCGGCTCCTCCTTGAGCTGCCAGATTAGATGCAGAGCCATCATGGTCGCGATCCCATGTTGAAAATGGAATCCCACTGGCAGTCAGACAGTCGGTGATGGAGACTGAGTAACCTGAAGTAGAAACTGAATTCGAAGTCCCCGAAAATGTAATTTTATACAAGTTCGACAGACTAGCGACAGACACTCCTGTGGTTTGCCAAGAGGCAATGATTACATTATTTGCGAAAACAGCTTCCATCTTGATTTGTCTAAAGCCGATACCAGTAAATTTGTTCATATTATCCAGTCCTATCCAGAAGTTGCTCTCGTCAATCTTGTATCCTTTGGAGTATTCCCCGAAGGTTTTGTTATGGCTGACGAAGCCGTTGTTGCGAAACACGTGCAATCTATACCCGGTTACTATGATTTCACAGAACAAGCTCGAACTTGTCCCGTCAGCGTTGACTACGTCCACCCAGTACGTCCCAACGGGATAGGACTGGGTCAAGAGGTCACCGCAACCCGTTGGGGCTGTGCTGCAGTCGGGTCCCGCCCATCCTATTTTACAAACACAAGTGCCAAGAGACGCATTGAAGTTTGCTCCCACTCCACACGGGTCGGGTTTCTTATACACACGAACTGGAATCAGACTGCAAGTGTCAATGAAATCCAAGTAAGTGCACGGCTTATAAAAGTAGCATATCTCAGAGCTGAATCGCACCACTCCATTGCAGGTTTTGTTTGAAGTACATTGGGAAAGGCAATGAAGAAAACTTTTTGACTTCTTAAAATCTCCGCAGCCTTGAAGAACCGACGCGTAGTTATTTATATTAGTGCAGGCTTTAAGTCTGACAAAGTTTGAGGTTAACAGACCATTTCCGTTAACTAACATCATATAGAATATAATAATGTTTATAAGACGCTTTCTAGGAAACATGGTTTTGGTCCAACACATGAGAATATGTCAACTCTCGTATTTTCAATTTTTTTGTTAAAATTTGCACAGCTTTAAACAGCAAAATACATCATGAATTTTTAATGGTAACGAGTTTCAACTGATATATGTATATATATCCACTACATCAACACTAAAAAAGAAGTAAAATTACATTTCATCTATTTTTATTGCGACTCCGGCTTGAATTATACTGTCGGCTTTATATCAACATCCCTGTGCTAGTCTCACATGCCTTGAACTTATAGTACATGATGACAGTACTTTTATACTACAGACAGTGAAAACGAAGCCAATAGGTTTTGATTGGTTCATTGATTTAGTAGTTGATTTCCGTTTTTTTCTTCTTCTCTTTTTCCTCTTCTTCTCTCCATGGAATAAAAGTCGCAAAAATGTTTTTATTTGGAACATATTTAATGGTTCCTGTCGACAAATAAAAATATTTTAAACAATTTCTCACGATTTAATGAGATATAAATAAAAAATTTCAGGCGTGAACGCTATTTACACATATAATCTAAAAGGATTAGTTAAGTGAGATTAACTTTTGAATGTGCCTGTAGCATGTAGTTACATTGATGGATCGTTCAACCATTTAGTAATGGAGTTCTTTGTTGTTCTTTTTTTGTGCATCTTAAAACAGCACAACGTATACATGTTTATGTGCTTATTATCTTTCTACTTAATTTTATAATCAACTTAGCTTATTCTGATTTGTGCAGTATTTAATAAATGTCGTATGTATGTGGAGTTGTTTTCTTTAAGAGACAATTACTATCTGAGATCGAATGTGCACACATTGATGTCTTTAAATTTTCATGTTTGTCTCTTGCTGCAGTTTTCTGGCACAGCAATATTTAATGTGTCAGTATCTATAAGAATTCGTGGGAGATGCTAATATTCTATCGAGCGCCTCCCCAGCCGGCGGATAGGGGAAAGCCCACCAGATATGGAGGGTACCGGGGAAATAAAATACCAGGGGTGGACCAAAATCAGCCCTACTGCATTGTAGGAAGTGGAGGGATCCACAAAGGCTAGGGACCTAACCCGAACAAAGGCAGCTACCCATTGAGCCGTGAGGGGCAACCCCCCCCCCAAGTGGTTGTGCGCATGGCCAACAACCTTGCCTTGTAAAAAATCATAGTTACAAAAACATCGAAAGAGTAACAAAAGACATTTCAGTCCTGGGAGAGGATGGATTCCTTGAGGAGTAAAATATGACGCCTAATAGTGAAAGCCAAAACCTGGAAGCTATTAGGCCGACAACCATCATCTCTACCAGGACTACCACCGTCATTGGAGCTTGGAATGTCTGCACCATTTGCGAGGCTGCTAAAGCTGCACAAATAGCCGCTGAGATGAGGAGCTATAAGCTCACCATTCTCAGAATTAGAGAAGCAAGATGGACTGGATGGGGACAGAAGCGATTAATCTCAGGAGAGATGGTGATATTTTCGGAACACGAAGAAGACGATGCCCCACATACCGTGGGTGTTGCTATGATGCTATCAAGGGCAGCACAAGGAGCACTCATTGGATGGGAGGCCCATGGACCTAGAATTCTTTTAGCAACCTTTCGAACCAAGAAACGTAGCATCAACCTAGATGTTATACAATGCTATGCACCAACTAATGAAAGTGATGACGGAGACACAGAAGAATTCTACAATAGAGTAATGACCATAGACCAGGTTCGCCCACGGAGGAACAACGTCATCCTCATGGGAGACTTTAATGCCAAGATCGGCAATAGCAACACAGGGTACGAAGAGGTTATGGGACAGCAAGGGATAGGGCGAGATGAACGACAATGGTGAGAGGTTTGCGGACTTATGTGCCACAGCAGACCTGGTCATAGGGGGGAGTATTTTCCAGCACAAGAGGATTCACAAAGCTACATGGGTCTCACCGGACATGAGAACGATGAACCAAATAGACCATGTATGTATTTGTAAAAAATTCAGGCGATCTCTCCAAGACGTACGTGTTAAGAGGGGAGCTGATCTTGCCTCAGATCACCATCTTCTTGTGACCAGGATGAAATTAAAACTAAAGAGACATTATACCGAGCAAACAGCATACAGGACTCGGTATTATACCTCCCTCCTGAAGGACCAAGCCAAAAAGGAAGAATTCAAAATCTCACTATTCAATAAGTTCCAAGTCCTACAAGAAATACTTGAAGATGAAACCACCGAAGGAAAGTGGCAAAGCATGAAAGAAATAGTCCAGTCAACATGCCAAGAAATGCTAGGAAACAGGAAACAGGCACACAAAGAATGGATGACAGCAGGTACGCTGAGTAAAATAGAAGAAAGGAAAAGAAAGAAATTAGAAGTGAATAACAGCCGCACCCGAACACAGAAAAACAAGTCCCAGAAGGAGTATGCAGATGCAAATAAGGAAGTTAAGAAAAGCATCAAGAGAGACAAGAAGGAATTTGTTGATAAACTTGCTAAAGAAGCAGAGGATGCAGCTCACCAGGGGAACATGAGGGAACTGTTTGATACCATTAAGACGCTGTCAGGAAAATTTAGCAAGGTAGAGAGACCAGTGAAGGACAAAATGGGAAACACCATACCAAGTGAGGAGCAACAGAGAGGGAGATGGAAGGAGCACTTTGAAGAGCTCCTAAACAGGCCTGAACCAAGGAATCCACCAGATATCCAACCAGCCGATAATGACCTACTAATTGTCTGTAATAGTCCCACCAAAGAAGAGATTAGAAGGGCCATTAAAACAAACTCAGAAATGGAAAGGCTGCGGGACCTGATGGCATCCCAGCAGAGGCACTGAAGGCGGACTTGGAAACCAGTGTGGAAATGCTACATCCTCTGTTTATGAAGATATGGGAAGAGGAGCAAGTTCCTTCCGATTGGAAAGAGGGATACCTTATCAAGATCCCAAAGAAGGGAGACTTAAGCTCCTGCTCGAACTACAGAGGGATCACCCTGCTGTCCATCCCAGGAAAGGTTTTCAACCGTGTACTACTTAACAGGATGAAAAACGCTGTAGACCCTCTGTTGCGGGACGAACAAGCTGGCTTTCGCACCAACAGACCCTGCACGGACCAGATAGCGACACTGCGCATCATTCTAGAGCAGTCATTAGAGTGGAACTCGCCGCTCTATGTCAACTTTGTTGACTATGAAAAAGCCTTCGCATGTTGACAGGCAAACCCTGTGGAGATTGCTAAGGCATTACGGGGTGCCACAAAAGATTACTGATTTAATTTAAAAAAACATGTACGAAGGGATAAACTGCCGAGTTATCCATGGCCAGCAGGTGACAGATGCTTTCCAGGTGAAGTTTGGTGTGAGACAAGGTTGCTTGCTGTCACCATTCCTCTTCCTGTTAGCCATTGACTGGATGATTAAAACATCTACACAGCAGAAAAGGAATGGCATCCAATGGACCTTGTGGGATCAACTGGATGATCTTGACTTTGCTGATGATCTTGCCCTTCTTGCACATACCCAACAACAGATGAAGGAGCAAACAAACATTGTCACAGCCACTTCTGCTAGCATGGGTCTCAACATTCACAAAGAGAAGAGTAAAATCCTCAAGGTTAATGCCACCAGTACATCACCCATTATGCTTGAAGGAGAAGCCCTTGAGGAGGTCTACAGTTTTGTTTACCTTGGCAGCGTGGTAGATAAACAAGGTGGTACAGATGCGGACGTCTAAAATAAGGATCGGAAAAGCAAGAGCAGCCTTCCAGCAACTCAAGAATGTTTGGGTCTCTAACAACTTAGGCAGCAAGTTAAAAGTAAGAATTTTTAACGCTATGGTAAAACCTGTGCTGCTATTTGGAGCCGAGACATGGAGAACAACGACCATAAACCTGACCAGAATCCAAACCTTCATCAACAACTGTCTAAGAAGGATTCTCAGAATTCACTGGCCAGACAAAATCAGCAACCAGGAACTGTGGCAGCGGACAAAACAGAAGCCCATTGAGGAAGAGATTCTCCAGAAGCGGTGGAGGTGGATTGGTCATACACTAAGAAAACCTGCTTCTAACACAACAAAGTAAGTCCTGAAATGGAACCCACAGGGTAAGCGGAAAAGAGGCCGTCCACGAAGCACTTGGCGCCGAGAATTGGAGGCAGACATCAAGAGAATTGGCCATGAATGGAAGATCCTGGAGAAGCTGGCCCAGGATAGAGATGCCTGGAGGTCTCTCGTAGGTGGCATATGCCCTTGGAGGAATCACAGACGCCGACGATGATCGGTGGATGCCCCTCATGGACAAGAAGGCTCAACAACAACAACATCTATAAGAAAATCTGTCTCAATCTCGGGCACTTTCTCATTATCTACAACAGTGTCACGTGAGAGAGAGGTCAGAGGTTAGTTGGTTGTGGTTACATGACAAGAAGAAGGAACGAAGTCACGTGAGGGAGAAAGGAGATGGCCGACTGATGTATTTCTATTTGAGGACGTTATGACGTAACTTACTGTACATATAGTTTGAATTAAAAATTATCATGTTGAACAAGTGCCTCCTGCAATTATTGAGCAAAAGTTAATGTAGACATTGTTAAGCCCACTAATAAGCAGAGACGTTACAAACAGCAAACTAACCGGATGATCCTTTGTAAAATTTTTCGACCTTTCAAATAAGTCAAGAAAATCATAAGGATTTGAACACTTTTGACATTTTTTCTCTTTTTCAGAAGGTTCGTTTTTAGGCAATAATATTTGGACTCATATCATAGAGATGAATGTTTATACAATTTTCAACATTGGAATCTACGCAAGAATAAATGAGTTTTTGTGTTTGTTGGGGTTTTTTTTCCTTTCTTTTTTTTTAAAAAGTTTTGCTGGTGATGTTTTGTTTTTATTGAAAGACGATTTTAGCCAAGAACGTTCTACTATTACTCTGTCACTTGAAAAAACGTCAGCTCATATAATGTAAATTCGAGTGGATATGTATATGTAGTTACTTTAATGCATATTTTGTTAAACATGATTAGCAAATTACTTTGTCATTATTATTATTCAGGATATCTTTAAAATATATACTAGCTGACCCGCCACGCGTTACAAAAATCTCAAAAGAAAGGACCTTTAAAGAAACCAAAGCATATTTATTCGCAGTAGTATACGCGACAACTTCTCAAATTTTTATAGTGATCTGCGCCTGTCTTAAAATATTTTTAGATTTTGTTGAACACTTCATGGCAATTTCGGGATTATTTGTAACTAAACAAACAGTTATCTAAAATTCTATATAATAAAAGGCAATGTTCTGACCGGTCATCGATAGCGATTGGCCCCTCAAACACATCAGATTCCCACAGCCAATCATATTGAACAAGTTTACGCGGACGTTCAAAACGAGTTATTTTTGGTGCAGTATTTCTTCCAAGACTTTATTTTGAGTTATGCGCGTTGGGATTTATAGTCAAAAGCTTCGTTTTTACTAGTTATTTATTTAAACTATAATGAATAGTATTTTTGACGTGATCCACATGTATGCTTGTCGAGACCGCTGTTGGAGGGGAGTTACAACATGCCAAAAAACAGATGCGGAACGTACTTGGACTGGCTTTGTTGCTCGCATAATAATAAAAAGCAATTTTCTGCCCGTTCTGTCCGGTCCTCGATAGCGATTGGTCCCTCACACATACATGACTCCTACAGCCAATCATATTGAACACGTTTACGCGGACGTTCAAAACCAGTTATTTTGGTGCAGTATTTAATCCAAGACTTTATTTTGAGTTATGCGCATTGGGATATATGCCGATCGAGACGGCTGTTGGAGGGGAGTTACAACATGCCACCGAACGGTGGAAGAACGTCCTTGGACGGGCTTGGTGGCTCGTAATTATTATTTTCACATTTACTTCCTTTTGGTTTTTAACGCAATTTCCCTTGGGAATTGTGTTTATACATTTGAAATGTCTGTGCACTTTTCGAGCTTGCACATGCAACTCCTCCTGAACCATACCAGACAGAGGGTTCGGGACTTTTGCAAATAGGCTAAGGAAGTCCCAAGGATGTGCAACGGTCAAGAAATTACCGAAAAGGTTTACTGGATTTCCTGGAAAATTAAAAAAACGAAAAAATATTAGCATTTTGTCAATTTCTCGCCAACCATAACATCTATCGGGTTGACACAAACGCCAAACTATAGCTAATAATATTTAGAACAATGTTGGAGTAGGAAACTGCCTAGTAAACCATTTCGTTAGAGTCCCATAATTGTAGAAGCAATTTGTAGAAAGCTATTCTTTTGTTTAGTTTCAGAATTATTGATTTGAAATGACTTTTAATGTCATCAAGAATGATAGTTAATGGGGTTTTCCCGCTTTGTGAATGCTAATGTTAGATTGTTGCTCGGTGGGCATTATATTGACACATTCTTTGTGTACTCTAGCGTGAGGGGATATGACGTCATATTGTGTTTTGTTTCAGAATTACTTATTTGAATCGATTTTTAATGTAATCTAGAATGATTTCCCTTGAATTAAAAAATCGGAAATTCTTTGTTTGAAATTGCGTTTAAATACTCCTTCGAGTTTTTATTACTTGTTTTTATTACTAGTTACAGGGTGTAAAAATAAAAGTATTCAGACATATCGATTATTCTTTCTCCAGCAATGGAAAAAACGTAATTATTCAGAAAAATATCTGAAATTTAGCTTTCCTAACTTGATAGGCAATGGACTAGAGAAGCAACAATGTGTACTGTGTAAATTTATTCTCAGTTCCGAGTCTATGAAACCCTTCAAAACTCAAACGTCAGAGTCGAAACTTTCAGAGCACGTTATAAATAATTTGGAGTTTTTTCTCACAAATCAGAAAGTTAATCGAAAAGGAAGTTTTCAGCAAACGAGGACAGTATTTTTTGCGAGCGTCATGTGGATTCGCACTGGAAATTGCCAAGCAAAAAAAAACGCTCACAAGTAGCCAAAAGATCATCAAATCCTTCATGTTGAAGATGGTAAAATTAATTCTTGGGGATTCCAGTGAAGCAGAGATGCAACGAATATTTCTGTCACATAATACTATTTAGCGGCGTATATCAGACATGTCCATAGACGTTAAAGGCAGATTTTGAATGAAATCAAAGTTTCACCATTATTTTCTTTTCAAGTTGATGAATCAACAGACGTAAGCTTGTGTTCTCGGTTGCTTGTCTTCGTGAAATATATTAACTTATGTGATATCAAAGTAGAGTTTATATTTTGTAGTGGACTTGAAACTACTACAAAAAGGGAAAAATATTATGCAGAAGATGTACAAGTTTTTTAAACTGGAAAATTAAAGTGAAAAACGTATGTGGGGTTTGTACAGACGGTGCACAAAAAATTAGACTTTCAGAAAAAATTAAAAGAAATAGCTCCCCAAGCAAGGTTATCGACTGCATAATTCACAGGTTTTCCTTGCCAGTAAGACTTTCACAACTCCTCTACAAGAGGTACTTAGTTAGCTGATAAAAATCGTTGATTACGTTAAACCTTGAGCTGTTAATGCTCGTCTGTTTAAAGAGATGTGCAAAGACATGGATTATGATCACTAGGTTCTTATTTTCTACAATGCAGTATACTGGTTTTCGAAAGGAAATGTGAATTTTGTCTTTGAATTAAAGGATGAAATCAGGTTGTTCCTGGAAGTGCAATGGAAGCATGATCTTTTGGTATAATAGAACGACGATGATTGGTTGAAAAGAGTAGTATTTCTAGCAAATATATTACAACAGCAAAATAGGCTTCGTCTGAAATTTAAGGAAAAGGAAAATACTATTATCATCATTTCAAGATAATCTCGAATTTCTGTAAGTTGACTAAAGCTTCCAATTGGGTATGGAAATTGGCCTTTGTTGCAGACATTACTGGTCATTTAAAATTTCTGAACCTAAATCTACAAGAAGAGAAAAATCTAGTTTCTGATCTATACAATCACCTGAAGGCCTTCAGATCTAAACTTGTCTTGTTTTTTGGAAAAAGTACAGGCCAACAAATTGACACACTTTCAGAAATGCAAGGTCTTCATGGCTGAAGCCACAGCTGAGCTCCCCACATCATTTGCATGCAAGATCATTAACGACCTCCAGCTGCAGTTTCAGGAGCGGTTTTCTGACTTGGATTCAAAGGCAGAAGAAGTGAGGCGATTTCAAAATCCATTTGAAGCAGATGTGACAAGTTGCTCAGATGAACTGCCGCTGGAGGTCATTGATTTGCAAGCAAATGACCTCCTTAGGGATAAGTTCAAAGAAGGACTTTTGAGTTTATACCAGTTTTTACCCAAGGAAGACTTTCCTAATGTCAAAGCTTTTTCATCAAGGTACCTTTCAATCTTTGGAACAACATACTTGTGCGAACAGACATTTTCGAGGATGAAATACGTGAAGAACGATTTGAGAACTAACTTGTCTGATGATAATCTCAGGTCACTGTTGATGTTAGGGACATCAAATCAAAAGCCAGAAATATCTACTATTTTAGCATCTAGGAAACAATTTCACCATTCCCACTAATACAGGTGTTCATGTGCAGTGTATACTAAATATAATCTGAAATAATATTAATATTATAAATAAAATAATATTAAATAATATTAAATATATAATGAAAAACAACATCTATGTTTTGATTTTTTCTTATTTGGACCTCTAGTGTTTAGTCGGCCCCCAAACTACTGTTTGACAGTTAATGCGGCCCTCCTGCAGAAAAGTTTGGAGACCCCTATTCTAGCCCATCATATTACACCTTCGAAATATTCCTTCAATTAAGGCTTCAAACTCCACTCAAAATACACCTATTCATAATTTTCTTTCCGGACTCACAAACCAACATTTCTTAGTATGATAAACGTAGCTTATTTGTACCATGCATTTCGTTATACCTTTTGTTTAACTCTTATATGAACGTTTTGTATTGAATGTATTTCAATTTAACTATTTTTATACAAAATTATATTATTTTTAGTATTATTTTATTATTATATTATTATTTTCTGCCTTTAAATATTTTTATCTGTTTTTACTTTAAAAAAAAATTAAGCATTGTTTTATTTTATTTTGCTGACAAATTTAAAAATCTAATAGCCGTTCAATGTTTCCATGAAAGACGATATTCTAAGAAAGCCACAATACAATGTAAATTTATAGAGAATAGTGGGGCGAACTGCGCCTATAAGACCAGATACGGATGCCTGCAAGAAATTCAATAAACTTATTTCGACATGTTTATGTTTAAGTTGTGGTTAACTTTTTTTTGCGCGACCCTTTCAAATTTCACGACTCACTGATACACCCTTGACAATAAAAAATGTTAGTCCACTGCTGTGTTAGAGAAATTATCATTTAAAAAGTTGCTGAAATTAGCCTTTAAGTTATTATTCTTTTTAAATCCACAAAACAAAACAATTTTAATTTGAACAGATACACAACATAACTCTTTTAATTAGCTAATAAAATAGCGTTAGTTTTTAAAAAGATGATTTTTTTAAGTAGGCTTAACATCTGTCCTTTGTTGATATGTCATGGCTGTAATGGCAATTAGTGTATAACAGGGTTGTTTTTGAGTTTATGAAAAATAACATTTAAAAAGGAAATTGATATTTTTATTTAACATCCATTTCATAAGACTTTAAGGACGAATATAATTACAAACATAAAAGTTATTTTAAAGAAACGTGCAATAAGTAGTTTGTTGGGGTTTGTCTACTATACATCATTAGCTGATGTGACCAGGAAATCCTGCTGCGCCTATTTTTTACACGCTTTTATTTAACTCACATTGTTTGTATGTTGTATCCGTCAAATCTTGTAACGTAAAATTAAACCACTTCTGATGGTCCTAGGGATCTCAAAATTTTACCACAAATAGATCTTGGATGACAAAACATTGTATCAAAATTTCAGATCAATCGAATGTACCGTAATTAAATAAATGCATTTTTTAGTTTATCTTTAAATATAATCTGTATCCGTGCTATTCTTGACTTCCACGTGAATGTCACCGGAGTTCACCACCAGCCATCGGTGACCACATTCCATGTGTTAAACAGCTAAGTAATACGAAACTAAATCTAATAGCCTAGTTGGCCTAATCGTTAACGTAATGGATTTTCGACCTGGAGGTACTGGTTCAATTTTCAGTTGGGGAAACTGTTTTTTTTTAATACATAAATTTGTAATTAATAATCTATCTTTTTACCACTATCACATTTAAGTTATAGACAACAAAGTTTGACTAATTAAATTGAATTGATTATGTCAAAAAATTGATTAAAAAATTTTGATACTAAAAAGTAGAAAATATAATATAAACAAATCTTTTTTTAAAAAGCACACGCTTTTATTTACATATACAAAGTGCACTAAAAAGAGAAAATAAAAATTTTCAATCCGTGAACCTATCGACTGCACATAAAGATTTTTTAAATATTTGATTTACCCATTATGTCAACAACAAGAAACGGCTTGAGCATGTTTAAATAACACATTTTTAATGTTTAATATTTTTTAACATGCACAAATTAAAATTATAAAAACAATGTATCTACTTGTGAGTAAAAATCTGTTGGCAATCTATTGCAATCCTAATAGTAATTAACTTTGCATAGAAATAGATAAATTAAAGTGCTATATTAAAAAGACATGTATATTTTTTAAACATTTAATAAATAAAAGAAACATACTATCAACTACGATGAAAGTGGGTCACACAATTGACTTTAGTTAAATCTTAATTTGAAATTTGTGTTTGTTAAGTGACTTTCACGTCACTTATAAATACTACATATACAATTTAAAAATCGAGATACTAATCATTTCTACCTCACACAATCTCAATCACCCACACTCATCATCATGTGTATCATACATGACGGAGTTGTGAACTGACTCCAGCAGATGTTGAACTTACTCCAGGTATGTTGAACTGACTCCAAGTAATGTTGAACTGACTCTGGTAATGTCGAACTGACTCCAGGCAATGTCGAACTGACTCGAGGTAATGTCGAACTGACTCCAGAAAGTGTTGAAATGACTCCAGGTAATGTTGAACTGACTCCTGGTAATGTTGAACTGACTCCAGGTAATGTTGAACTGACTCCAGGTAATGTTGAACTGACTCCAGGTAATGTCGAACTGACTCCAGGTAATGTTGAACTGACTCCAAGTAATGTTGAAACTGACTCCAGGTAGTGTTGAACTGACTCCAGGTAATGTTGAACTGACTCCAGGTAGTGTTGAGCTAGCTCCAGGTAGTGCTGAACTGACTCCAGGTAATGTTGAACTGATCCAGGTAATGTTGAACTGACTCCAGGTGGTTTTGAACTGACTCCAGGTAATGTTGAACTGACTCCAGGTAATGTTGAACTGACTCCAGGTGGTTTTGAACTGACTCCAGGTGATGTTGGACTATCTCCTGGTAATGTAGCTTTGTACTGTGTTTGACTCACCATGGTTAGTTCGTTTAGTGACGTGTCGTTGTTGTCGATGCAAGGGTCAAATTTCAAGAAAACATCTCGCAACACTTCTTCAGGTGCGCAGTTATCGCTACAGCGGACGTTACTACCATCGACCAAAAACAGCATCTTGCCCGAGCTGTCACTGACCATTCCCAAACAGTGGTCAGTTCTGCCACATGTCGCCATGCAGTGAAGAAACGTCCGGGCATCAGAAGATTTTTGGCAAAGTTCAGCTGTGTTTGAAGATAGCGGGTCATCGAGACAAGCGAGTGTTCGCGTGAAGTCGTGCATCTTTGTTTGGCAGAGCCCGAGAAATATTTAACAAACATGACGTCACCAGTGTAAAATTTAACAACCCCAAACAAATGCATGTTGCAGGTTGGAAATGATTTTGCTTCTAAGAAATTTATAAAAGTAGAAATGTTAAACTTTAGTAAAACTGATACGTCATATGGACCAGAGTTGACGTAGAAATGAATTCTCTTTTTTTATTTTGAAATTTTCTTGTGTTACAACCATTTCACGCAGTAACCAATTTTTTTGTTCAGCGTTGACAATGTTTCTGGACATGAATCATGATGGGGTTTTACAATTGAGTTTTCCAATGCAAATCAATTAGATTTCATTACCACTTAGTAAATCGAACTTTTGTTTTTGGTTATAATTTGTTTGAGAAATGTCATTTCTGTTTATTAGTATTTTTTTTACCAGGAGTTCTTACGTTCGTTAGAATAGGTCATCCTGGTGATACTAAGCCAATTGGATTCGGTCAAGTCAATAAGGATTGGACCCACAACATTTGGTTTGGCATCCAGAAATATTTTGCTCTCGGCACTATGAAATCTTGCTCGGCATTATGAAATCTTGCTCGGCACTATGAAATCTTGCTCGGCACTATGAAATCTTGCTCATCACTAATAAATCAGTCACTGTACTAAGAGTTCGAGATCAAGAATATAAAGTCCATCTTGGCACTTGCGAGTCTTCTTCTACACTAATAAATATGGACTCGACACGAATAGGCTTAAGTCACTTTCAAGATCTGACGACATCTAAAGAATTGTTTGAGGTCTCACATTGTGTCACGATCACTTGTACTTGTAGCAGCTGGAGTCACATAGCTACCAAGGCTTGTACACGTTTTATGGGCCATTTAAATATAAGTTGTTTGTGTTTTGTGTTCCTTTTTTTTAAAGGATTTGCCTGAAATGCGCAGGGCGGCCTACCAGAAGAGAGAGTTGCGAACATTTTAATTTGTTACATGAGGATTCTTAATTTGTATGTATATACATTTTTAAATATAGTATATCCTATGCATGTTTTGCATTCTATTTTAATGGGATATTAATTAAAATACGTTTTTTCAGCTTTCTTTTTCTTTGATTCTAGTCACAGATATCCACGCCAACGATCCTCGCTTCACGTGTTCAATTCTGACAAATATGGCATCAAGAAATCGTTCGATCCTTTACGTTCACGTGCACTTGTTTGTTTAATTTCGATAATAAGAATCATTAGCTCGTGTTTAAACAAGTTACCGCTTCATTGCAAGGACTCACCACAAGAGAGCGAGATTTGTTTTTGTCAGAGTTAAAGTGAACAAAACGCCGGAGCATCAGGGCGGTATCTTATTTTAAATTTCTACCAAAAGGTTTACTGAAATTAGAGCACGTGATTGATCGCTGTTGGAGTCTTTTGTAAGCGCTTGGTCGAATGTGAAGGAAATTCGGTTGATAATATTTGAGTACCATTCGTTACATTAATACGGTAATTCTTGTTTTCTTTGGGTCTCCACTTGAAATAGATGCAACAATAGACAAAGAAGATAATGGAACAAATATGTGCAAACTTTTACAATGTCAATATACATGTAATTTAAAATCTGAAACTTCATTTTTCTTCAAAATAAAACAAGAAATGTGTGTTAGATATTTTTTCCATATAATATGTAACTGTGTAGATAACATAGGTTGGCATAAAATTGCGAAATTGTAGCATCGATCTTTTTTTTTCCCTTCTATTTAAGGCTTTTTGTCCAGTTATGAAGAAGGTACGGGGAATAATTAACGCTGCCAAACAACGATGCATCACTTTTATCTTCATAAATTTTGATTTTTTAGAAACGGACGATTGTAGTTGTGTAAGGTTTAATAGGAATTAAAGGATGATTCTGGGATACATGGAAAAAAAGGGGCAGGGATTTAGAGATGATTCAAAGTCATTAGAGGGTGGAATTTTTTCTAACTGCCCGACATGTCGTTCTTTCTTAATGAACAACAATCGTCTTTATTTTGATTTATAAGATTAAATCTTTACAAAGTGATATTTTTTAAAATAAATTTTTCGCTAATTTCCTGTCAAGATAAATATTACAGGTTAATTCCCACACGAAACGCGTTAACGTTTCACAATGCAATACATACATTCATTATCATGTCATTGATTTTTAAAACATACTTCGCATTTAAAGATCATTCATATTTCGTTTCAGTGTCAGTTTTTATGGTAAGAAAAGGGGGAAAAAAAAGGGGGGGGTCAAGCGGCAGCGCGCTCGGCTGGCGTACCGAGAGTCACCTGTTCGAATCCCTGTGAAGGCAAGGGCTTGTTCCTGTGTCTTAGGACCTAGAGTCCACCCAACTCCGAATGGACATTTAACATTAGTTTGGGGAAAGTAAAGGCAGCTGGCCATTGTGCTAGCCCTACAAACCCCTTCGTATACCGAAACTTGTAAACGCTACTTCTATTTCACGCCCCCCCCCCTCATCCCCGGCTGCTTCACTTGTTTCCTGGCATGTCTAATAAGGAAACTTTTACTTTAATACATTCTTATCTTACATGGCCAACAAAAATATAGCTCTCCGCTTAAAGACAAAATTGACTGTAATAAATATTGAGCTAAATTATAAACGCTTTAAATAACTAAACAATAAAACCAATTTAATACACATTTACACATGGGCGTCGCTAGGAATTTTTCCAGGGGGGGGGCAAAAAAAATCCCACTTTTTTTAAATTTTAACTGACAATGCCATACAGGTACAATTTTCAATTAAATTCAAGTTAAGTATAAAATAAGGGTTGAAAAAAGCCTTAGAAATTAATAAGATTTACAAATTAGTGCTGTAATAGCTAAAATACAACATTTATTAATGCATTTAATAAATTAAAAACTTTTTTTCCCAAATGTAGGGGGGGGCAAATGCCCCTTGCCCCCCCCCTTCCCTACGCCCATGACATTTGAATAGGTTTACAATCGACAACTTTGACCTATGTAAAATATATTTGAACTGTGCTCCGTGTTAACTAAACCAAATATTGAGTCAGTAGTGCGCCTGAAATCTGGCGAGTCAATAAATCAAAACGGAAGGTCGCAATCCCCTAAAACAGTACGTGAATAATAAACAAAGGGCAATCATGTGAAAATATTGTTTAACACGAACCCAATGGCTGTACGTGCGGTTTGAACAATGATAAAATAAGGAACTGCAGTTCTAAATAATTTAACCGTGTGACAAAGTAGTGACAGAAACAAGTAAATGGCTGGCGAATATATCCCGTCAGAGAAGAGTCACGGATAACGTCCGTCATAGGGATATGTCATGTTTGAATAAGCTGGTTGGATAACAGTGTATGTGTTTTGATAGGGGCTCGTCCATTCACGGGTCTGAGATACGGATCCGTTGAGCCCAGTGACAGGGGCTACAGTATTGATCGAAATCTCCGATGTTCCGTTCAAGAGGATCTTCAACAATGTCACAGCTCCTGAAACAGGGAGCTGACCTGTTGACGTCACAGGATCAGGATTGCCTTGTGGAGTTGAAACGAATGTTTTTGCCTGGCTGTCTCCAGTCGGGGAAATTGAGAAAAGTTCGGTGGCAACATTTATCCCAGAATTTGTCGACCAGTTGAAGTTCACGTTATATGAAGTGTTGATGTAAAAATAACCACTTGTTGTGTGTTCAGTGGTTGCGTTCGGTAAGTGGCATTTACAAGTGGGTAGCTTGGTATTAAAGTAAAGCTGCTCTCTGGCAAACCTGCCCAAGGAAAGCTTACATTCAAAGTGGCAGTCACAGTTTGGACTTCAGAAACATCTTGAGAACTCCACAATGGAAACTCCGATGTCGACGTCAAATTTTCAGGGGGTGTGACGTCATCTTGGGTATTCCCACGTCGCGTGTACAGAAAATAGGTCATATTTGGATCGGCGCATCTATCCCTGGAGATCGCAAATAGGTGGGGCTCACAATAGTAAAACTCTCCCGACGGAGCTTTCAATATTCCCGCACACGACGCGTTGTCTCGGCATGTGGACAAAGCGTTAATCAAACTCCGGGATTTGATGACGTCACAATCGTCACATTCATCTAACGACGAATATGTCTCGTAACTGTAAAAATCACAACACACCTCACGCCTGATAAAGTTATTGTAAATTAAGGGTGCAGGTTTTGAGGGGCTCGTGAAGTATAGAAAAAATATGGCTGTTAAGAGGATGGGTTCTTGTGTCACAAGCATGCTTGTCTTTTGATTGGATCAACCTAAAGCGAAATAGATATTAAGGTCTGATTAAACATTGCTAGATATCTGTGTGATGACAGATGGTTTAAGTTAACAGAGCCAATCGATAAAAAAATTCTTGCCTCTAAAAATACTGAAATGGAATTCCAATACAGTTTCTTAAGTGTTTAACATATATTAAAAAACATATCAAAAATACACGTCTTTAATACTTACAGATACGTTGTTGGAAAAAACGGAGAAAAGGAAACAATATCGTTGCGAAGATTTTATTCTCTTTGTCTTCCAGTCTAATCCGGATGTAATCGAAGCGCACAGATCCTGTTGTGATCTTTTATAAAGTGACCAGTTACACTGATGTCAAATCTAGTTTTAAAGAACGACAGTACCAATCCTTGCCGTGACAACCAAGGAATGAAATTCGGTGATGAATTGTCTGACACTTCTTGACTTGAATGCATGTGAATATGAATTATTTAGGAGAAACCGACATAATTACAATAGAGTTGCAACGTGAAACCATGAATATAAACAATGCAGAAATAAGGAGAATTAATTTATTTCAACTGAAGTGCAAATATGATCAAGTTATACAGAAACTTTGAAAAAAAGCTTTTTTTTATATACTATAAAAATAATAAAGCAGTTCGTGGAATTAAATTAGTTTAAACTTTTTTAATGTCCATTTTTATTAAAACAAGAGAATCAACTAGTATCGAGACAGTAAGAAGCTTACTAACTCCAAGTAGATGAATTTGTGCTGCTATGCCAGGTACAGATCTGATGCCGCGACAACCGTGATGAGAACAATTCATGACACGATAGAAGTCGAGAAGACTTTTCAAACCATTTTATAGTGACATTAAACAAACATTTTAAAGCAATTCAAGACATGTTTTAAGTCATTTTACAATGAACTCCACCCCCTCATCCACACATTCAAGATGTATAAACAACACACACAAAAGTGCCATTACCAAACAAGGGTTAGGGAAACGTTTATCTGCTTGCTAATGTTATGCAATTTTTTTTTCTTTATGTTCTGGAATTCATGCGATTTAACATTACTTTCATAGGCCAAATATTGTGGAGACCGTGATATTAAACGGTTTTCATCTCATTTTATCATGACTGGGCTTTCAAATGCAGTTTTAAGGACACTTGAACCTGTTGGTTCTAACGAGATCGCTTTCATTTGAACGGCATGACGTGTCGTTGATGGCCGAGATAGTGAAGTGAATGCTGCTCGAACAAATGTGCTGGGGTGTAATCATGTATTGATTGTGAAAGGACTCAGCAATGACTCAAGTAAGATTTTGTCCAATCAGGGAGGGCTTAAATTTTTTCGATTCCTACCCTCGAAATTTTGAAATGAAACCAGCTTAACTTTTGAAAAAGGAGGCTTTTAATGACCTTTATTTTCTAATAATGATACATCTAAATCTTATGTACTAGGTTTGATCAAGAAACATCTATTGTACCCAGAAATCTTCGCGGGTATGTACTCAAACTTTTTCTAAAGTTTCATGGCGATCAGTGACTAAAATAATATTTATATTGCTTATATATGAAACAAATAACACTATGGGCAACCCCGAGACCAACCGGTGCAAGATGTTAAATTTCAAAAAACAAATTGTTTTCCTTCTGGATCATGATGAATATACTTGTTTGTCAATATTTGTCGAAGCGTGTAAAATCAAACGGGGAATAAATTGACATTAAGGGCCCCTGGGCAAAAATGGTGCATGATGTTAATATCTGAAAAGGCCTGACGGCCTGAAATCTAGGTCATGATGGGGATATGTGTCTATATTAGTCTAAATTGTTCAAATTTTATTTGGGAAATAAAGCTTTATAAGTTTACGAAAAAATTATTTGGGGCACCGGTCCAGAAGGAATAGACTTTAGGAGTTTAATGTCTTACAGAATTTTAATGCGGGCAATAACATTTTTTTTATCAAATTTGGTCAATAATCCACCCATTGAACAATTAGCCACTGTTTAAAATAACTTTAGATAACTAATGTTAAAAATGACATACTGGGCCCCCGGCCCCAAATAAGTGGTATTTTAAAAACGTTTTATGCCATGAACAAATGCTTGAGTGTAATCAACAACTTCCCAAAGTTTTATGGTAAATTGATGAATAAAATACTATCTATACAGCTTTAAATAACTGCAATTGGGCCCGGTGGTCTAAACGGTGTAAGCTGTAAAGTTCAAAAGAAAAGTTGATTTCAATCTGGATCAGGATTGAAATATTGTTTTGTCAATATTTGTAAAGATCGTGTGAAATCGAATGGTGAAACAGTCATAAACGTTTAAGAAGAATTGATTGTGGGCCCGCGGCTCCAAAATAATGGATAATATGGGTTAAATGTCCTAGAGTCCTAGATTATTTTATTACAGGCCATCAAGTTTTTATATACCAAGTTTGGTCAAGATCCATTGGTGGTTGAGCGGCATGCGCGCACGGCTGACGTACCGATGGTCACGGATTAAAATCTCAGATAAGACATAGATTTGTTCCCGGGCCGAGGCTGTCTCAGCTAGGGAACAAATGGTAGCTGGGAATAGCGTGACCAATTATAGCCGTGGCATGTGAACGCTGCGTCAGCTTGCCTATACGTTCTTAGCAAAACGTATGACGCAATAATCTTCTGTATAGAAGGAGCTTCTGTAATATAAAAGATGAGATAATATAAAATAAGATGGAGTTAGTGCATGGTCTGGCAGGGATGTTCTGTGCGCTAAATCTTGAACGACAATATTATTTCCCTTTAAACGTATAACTCTGTCTCTCCAACTACATTTTCTGCCTTCTAAAAATGAAAATTCAATATCAATAAACCTAAACTTTATAATGAATTGCTCAAATGTTTTCTAACTTAAGTGCAGCAAGAAGTTAAAATTGTAATTTATCCAAAATTAGCCCATATTGAACAATTTTGTGATGTAATTTCAATTTTTCTGTATTTTTCTTTGACTTCAAGTATAAATATAAAAAATATCCTTAAAATTATTATACTTTGTTTAAACATTAAGTATATGCCTGGGTCATTTTATAATATGGTTTATTTTTGTAATGGAAATATTCGCAAAATGCGTACGTCAACTTTTTTCTTTGCATCACATTTCTTGTGCAAAGCAGATAAATCAATCACTATAAAGCACACGCCTCGGGGCCTTCTTTAAATATTTCATAGCACATCTTAGTTTCTCGTCAAGGTTTGTATTTATTTAAACTATTGTCGAATAAAGCTAACTAGCTTGTCAATAGAAATCTTGTCGCGTCTTGAAATTGCTTACGGCTTATGTCATTTCTCTATGTTTGGTAGTGAACATTTGCTTCATGTAATAGCTCACTAAGTGTCACCTAGCCTTGAAACTACACCTTCTGCACTCAGACACCATGAGTAAAGTATAGTTTGACTTCCAAATGAATGACTTTTAGGACCTTATCAACTTCATAATAATTATAGTAAATAGTTGCATTTCTCATTTTAATTAAATATCACAAGTTCTTCAAATAATAACTTTTAACGGCTCTTTCCCCCTTCACTGTATCTCCATTTCTTCTTCTTCCTCTATTTTCCGAACCGAACGATCCACTTAAATTTTATCACGATAGCCTGCTTAAATACCACCTGTCTATTTCTCTTCAGACACAATATTCATTATAAGTTATTGGTTGTAATTGTACTATCCTATGAGCAGTCAATGTATAACTGGCCAAAGAAAAGACATTAACACTTTCTTCCTCATTTTATATATAAATCACGTCTTGAATTTTGTATGCATCTGTTATATTATTTATAGGCGGTTATTGTATTGTGTTTTTGTGTGGTTATTTTAGAAGAATATTGGTTCTGATTCTTGACCCCTTTCCTAAGGTACAATCGGACACCAGCGACTGACAATCACTGAAACATCAAAGACAAACAGCGTGCATCAAAATGTTGTTGATAATTTTCTACTCTCCTATCCTGCAGATATATTGTTCTTAAAAGTTTATAATAATTTTTTCTCAAAACATTTAGGTTTATTACAGTAAATTCTAAACTGGGGAATACGTCATGATTTTCTTAAGGATAAGACTAGGAAATCTGTAAACTTGATTGGGAGGCTTGACAGTGACTAGGGGACGTTTACAGTTAGAAGTTAGAAGAGAGAATAGCCAGCTTTTCGTTTTGAAGATGTAGAGATTTAATGGGTTAATGGGGTTGGACCGAGGAGAGGAAACTTCATTTGTCGCATGGGTGTCACGTGTGAATCACGAGTTTGATGACAGAGAGGTCACGTGAGTGAAGCGCGGGAAAATGTTCGGGAGTTGGAGAACAAGATGTCTGACTGTGTTGCTTATGTCTCCACGATGTGAAACCTAAATATTATATTTATGTATATAGTGTTCGTATTAAAGTTATTTCATTGAAACTAGTGCTTCAAGGAATTATTGCACAAAAGATTGTGTTGTATGAGAACGCCTACAACACACATATAAAAGTAATATGTTACAATGGGCTCCTTGAGCGTTCATATCAGGAAGTGATTGTAGTGGGACAGGAGCCAAAAGACACAAATGGGTTAAGATTCGTCACCTCAACTGCTGAACTCTGTGAAGCTTGTTCGAGTCACTGATTCGCTTTGTCAGGAAAGGTCAGCTTACGTTCTGTGTTGTTGTTGTTTTTTTTAATTCGGGAAAAGATAAAAGAGGGATTACTTGAATTCCTACATATTACACAGGCTTGCACTTAGCTCACTCGCATAAGTATTTATTTATTCTTACTCGCTCTTAAAACAACGTGACAAGTCTTTTAATGTTCTTGCTTAAATTCTCTTTCAACAATTACACCACCACCACCCCAAACCATATGCCTACAAAAGAAATGTCAATTTCCATTATTAAAGGATTTATACGATTTCGAAGTGGGTCATTGGCATAAGACAATCAGACGTTACATACGTATTTAAACATGGTCGACGCCACAAAAGAAAAAAACATCACTGTAAACTTTATAAATTAATTATTGTTTGTTTTTGTATTCCCAGCAAGAGAGTGTAACTTTTTATTTATCTTACGTTTCAAGCAAGTGCCTGTGACAGAGCTGATCTTGAACAATGGTGGCATGGCCAGAACAATGGCCAACAGTGAAACAATGTTGATCATTTGAATACGGGTGGAGTCGATTAATGGGCAGGCTATTTTTCAAAGAAGACTTTCTACTTGACGGCCCCCCGGGGCCCAAAACTCCCTGAAGTTTCCAATCTATCTCATTATTTATCAGTTAAAATGCCAGAAACGATTTTGTACGTCATGTGCCCACGTCATGTAACTGAGTTACGCCACCGGTGAGAGAAGACAGAGCAAGAACAGAAACCAATTCCAAATTTCCTACTTTAACATCTACCTATCAATGACCTTCTTGTTATCGGCTAACTTTACATAGCAGGCAATTATAAAACAAACGGTTGGTACATACTCAGCTAAAATCTACCTCTTATAGAAGTGAATTTCTGGCATTCCAACATCTCTTTAAGATAAGTAATTTCAGTCTAATTCACCCGACTTGCCAATCAAATTGAACTTTTGCTAAACATCAATTATGAGAATTACACGTATTATAATTGGTTTTAACAAGGCCGCTTTCAGTGACCCGACACATCCTTTAATGTTGATGGTCAAGATAATGAAATGACCAGTGGTAAAACACGTGAGTGGTGTGAATAGGTATTGATTTACTTAAATGTTAAGCAATTGTGAAGCTAGGGGCTATTTTGACACCAACGAAAGGCTTAAGCTTTTCATTGCGCTCTTGTCTAGAATAACTGTAGAGTGGGCCCAAGGCGCAACCCAAATATCTAAATAACAAAAGTGACAATATGGGGGGGGGGTTGAGTTCCCTCATTACCACTCTTTCCACGCCCATGAGTCCCTGCAAACTCAAAGTCACAACAAAGTATATCAATAATATAGAAATATTATTTTATGTTGAAAATTAACTTGTAGAAATGTATTTCCTGTTCAAGTTAGTAAAGGGCTTAGAAAACCATAAAGAGTGCGTTCCAAATGTGTTTTGTAAGTCAGCGGGTTCTGAAATTCATTAAAAAGTGTAACTTATAATATACAAACAATTTTTAATATCATAAATATGTTATAGTTTTAAAAACTAGAAGTTATGTAATTTTTATTTTTTTAAACTTTCGGAACTGTAGTAAAAATCATGATAATTAATGTCATTTGATTTTTTCTAGCTTATTTTTCAGGAATAATTGAAATCTAAAGGGAAATTCATAATTTCCATGTGAAAACATCTATTCTTCTTCTTATATGAACAATTAAGCAAAACCTTTAAGAAAAAGATATATAACATATTGCTATATATAAATAAACCGAAGGTAATAATGGTATTTTCTAAGATAGGAAACGTGAATGAACAGAGGGCCGGACTTGGCCCTTTAAACACTCCGTGCAAAAGTAAAAAATTGCGCCCCTATGTAACTACAATTTGAGTATTCTAAAAAACGGTACATGGCTTTTTATATTTTTTCAGCGAATATAAAAAAATCACTGTAACTTAAACTTTAACACTGTAATTAACAGGAATACTTGTAATTAGATATTTAACTTTTTTTAAAATGAAGTATTAAAAAAAAGTTAACATGAGTTTATACTGATACTTTTTTTAATGAACGTTTAGGTTAGAGACTTCTTTAATTAATTTATAAATATTTAAGCTGTCACTGAACTGCTAATATAGCGAGGTTTGACAATATTGTTAGAGATGCTGTTTCCAAAATAGTTCTTGATTATTTTTAGTATTGAAAAATTATTTTCCCGGATCGGAAGTTACTAAAATTTCTAGAGCGACCCTCAAATTATGAGCACATTTCATTTTTTTTTAATGATATTCAAAACTCCAAAGGTTCTAAATATTTTTTTCAATAAAGAATACACCCCTGATATTTCATTAGAAATTGTATATCCACTGAATCTCTGTGTTACAAGGCTTTCCAAATCTTTGCAATTTTACAAAATCACAGAAGAATTAAACTTTTTAGTTCATAATCATATTTATAATATTAACAAAAGTAACTGTTGTGATGAAGCAGCTGAGAAAATCTTTGTCTTAAAGACTTGGTTGCAGTGTCAACAAAGTGGTAAAACAATTCAACTAGTATCTTTGCTGTGCATCCATTGTAGGCTCGACCTGATTTTCGTCAAATAGTTTGTTCTCCGACAATCATCATTTTTTAATTATTTATCTATTGGGGCACAATATCCTAGTTACACCACAATATCCTAGTTACACCACAATATCCTAGTTACACCACAATATCCTAGTTACACATCGATATCCTAGTTACACCACAATATCCTAGTTACACCACAATATCCTAGTTACACCACAATATCCTAGTTACACCACAATATACTAGTTACACCACAATATCCTAGTTACACCACAATATCCTAGTTACACCATTTGCCACGTAGATAGAATTGTCTAGAAACATTTTGATCAGCACCGTACAAAATTAGTAGAACTAATATGATTAAATTCATAGTCTAAAATATAATGGCATAAGATATGAAAATCTATTAAATATAAAAGTGAACAAAGTAAATTATAGAATTTTCAAGACTTACATATGGGTCAATGCACGTTTAAACTAATAGCGTTGATAGAACGACATAACATCTCGTCATGAAACTCAGTGCGTCCCGGGTTAAAATAGCATTCTTGCTTTATATTAATTATAAATATATTAATATAATAGTTATGAATCGTCCATTATTTAAAATGATACTTTTTACGCTATACTTCTAAAAATGGAATTTATGATCTCATTTTTGCGACTTAAATTTTTTTAATTCATTTTTGGGATCGCTCCTCCTCATTTCCATAAAAATATATTTTGCGCCCCTCGATTTATTTTTACTCCGTGCATCTGCACGGAAAGACGGAGTGTTAGTTCGGCCCTGGTCCTGGTAACATGGACTGGAGGCACCAACGAAAGATAATATATAAATGGGGATGGTTCATGTGATAGAAGTAACAGCGGCTACCACTTGTGATGTAAGCTTGCAGATGTCGAGATCATTACGAGTTGAAACTGATAATTTAAGAAGTTATTTTTTTAATAATTATAATTATCAGCTTGGCATAAGGTGATCTGTTAAATGAATGGACTTTTCACTTGTCGAAAGAAAATTATCAAAACTTTCAAATAGTTGTTTCGTTGCTTTTATATTCTGATAACCGAGATGAAGTTCACCCATAAGTCAAAGCGTCAATAATGCAAAGTAGCGGGAAAAGAGACCGTCATAAGATTGGAACGCTTGAATTTTTATTGAATGCCTTGCGCTTTTTATCTCATTATTTTATAACAATTAAAAATTATTTTTAAAATGCATTTTAGATCACATGAGACTTTTTCTCGCAACGTCTTTTCTTAGAGTTTCAACTCTCACTGTGAATCAGAGTGAATGTAAGGGACAATATCAAGGATTTCGTAGCATAACATTTTAAACGCTTGTCTCCCTTACCTAGCAATTAAAGCATCATCCTAAAAGATATTTTTGTAATAAATTTCACTCAATGCAAGATAATAAACTGTTTTAGGAAAAAAAATTAAGATGAATATTTATAAATAATGGTTTTGATCAACATACGTTTTTACATGGATTTGTGGATGATGACCATACTAGGTGTCAGGGTATGAGAATCACTGCGAATGATTGTTGTGAGATTGTTGTGAGCCAGTGTGTGAGTCGGCTCAAGGCGTGCGTGACAAGAGTTGACTTGTCAATAATGATGTTAATTTTATTCACCCGGTATGCAAGTTAGAGAGCCGTGTTGTGGATAAATGGTGTGTGTGAGACTGGGAAAGGGAGAGACGTATGAAGACTGACCAGTGCAGAGGTCCATAGCCCTTGTTAGGGCTAGACATTTAGTATAGAGCGTTGGCTCTGTTATAGCTGTTGACACATCGGGCTGGCTCGAGTGTCCAGGGTATTAGGGACAGAGGGTCCATGTATGCACGTACAAGTGAGTGGACATTGTTGAATGGAGTACGTCATGTACCTGAATCAGATGCTGTACATATATTGATGAACAAATAAAGGCTTGACGTATACGTGAACAAGAGTCGAGACTTAGTCTTCTTTTAGCCAGAACCCAGAACGCAACAGTGGGGTCACGTCCGAGGATTTTCTGGAGGCTCTTGTGGATAGTACGTCAAGTCACAGCATCGAAGTGAGACGGTCTTTTCAACGAGACATCCAGTGTCCAGGCCGTCGGATAGTTGGTGTCCAGAGTCCTGAGTGTGTCGGTGAATGATTGCCCGACAACAAGTCATCCACCTTATCGTTCGCCTGAGTGTGTCAGTGAAAGACTGCCAGACAACAAGGCATCCGCCTTACCGATCGTGTCCAGAGTCCCGCCTTAGCGTTCGTGTACAGAGTCCTGAGGGTGTAGATGAACGACTATCCGACAACATGGCATCTGCCTCATCGTCGTGTCCAGAGACCGGAGTGTGTCAGTGAACGATTACCCGACAACAAGGCATCTGCCTCATCGTCGTGTCCAGAGATCGGAGTGTGTCAGTGAACGGTTACCCGACAACTAGGCATCTGCCTCATCGTTTGTGTCCAGAGACCGGAGTGTGTCGGTGAACGACCGTCAGCAAAGCATCCGCTCGGACTATCCGTGAGAACTATTGCTGGACAATATCATTGTGCTACCAGGAGAACTGTGTTACTTTAGCATTCTATGGACATGTAATTGTGTTGTGTATGTAATTCTGTAAATCCAGGCAAGTAATCAGTTAAAATTTGATAAATTACTTTTATAATGACACTATAACCATTGTAAGTTATTGTAGAAGTAGAATGGAAACTAGAAGCCATAGTAAGGGTATAAACATGGATGAGAAATTAGAGTCGTTTAAAAAACAAGGGAAAAACTTGCACTCAGAGGGGAGAAACTAGACGAATATGTGAGAGAGCAATGGAAAGATTTTCAAACACAGGAAAGGTTAAGGGAACAGAGAGATTATGACGACAGACAGAGACAGAAAGACGAACAAAAGGTAAAGGAACAGAGAGAGTATGACGAGAAACAAAGACAGAAAGAAAGGGAGCACGAATTGAAATTGGCAGAAATTAAAAGGAAAGACGTAACTGAACTGGACATGACAGGCCACTCGAGAGAAAACAAAGACATTCGACAAATATTTAAAAATTTGCAAAAATTCGACGGGTCCCAAGAACTCGACGAATATGTGGCGACATTCGAACATGTAGTGGCTCTGGCGAAAGTGCCAAAAAGTCAATGGCTGATAGAGCTACAAGTAAGGCTAACGGTTGAGTTACAATCATTCTTAATGGCGGAAGACGTTAGGACAAAACTGCATGATTATGACACTGTCAAGCGACTCCTTTTGCAACATGCAGGATTTAATGGGGAGAAGTACAGGGAAGCGTGGAATAGTCTAGCACCGGAGAGTAATAATTTTAGATTATTTCACTCAAAATTGGTTAGAAGTTTAGACAATTGGGTGGCCAGTACAAAAACAGAGAGAACATTTGAGGGGTTGAGGGATTTATTATGTAGAAACAAGTTATTATTGAACATGAATGAAGAGGCTATTAAATGCATCCTAATGAATAATGCCCCCAAATGTGAGGACGTACTGACACAAATTGACCATATAAAGTCGGCAGGACGACAATTAAGTCGAAAAGTCAATACACAGCCACTGGTAGGGGGTGTGGCGGAACATAGGGGTGAATATGGAGGCAAGTCTAGAAGTCGCTCGACGGAGGGCCGAGTAATGGGTACATGCTTTAACTGTGGTCAGAGGGGTCACATAATGGCCAACTGTCGACAGAAATGGGCCAATAATAGGATGCCTGCAAATGCGAGGGGAAATCAGTATAAAAACTCAGACCAGAAATCTAGCTATGGAAATAAGTATCCATGGTACAGCCAGGATAGGTGACTAAGCAAAGATTGCAAACAGGGCCGTACTATACAGTGGCAGGGGTATAAACCTAGAAAAGGGTGGCAGTTTCGCAATACACAATGGGGGGGAAGTATGAGCGATATTTTTAGAAAGTCCACGGGTAGGTTAAATGTCGAAAAATGCTTGTTGTTAGGGAAGGAAGCTTCTCTTCTTAGAGACACCGGCTGTACAATCGTAGGGTGCAGAAAGAGTTTAATACCAAAAAAATACAGGACTGATCAGACCTTTACAGTTAAACTTATCGATGGGACAATAAAAACGTTTGAAACTGCTATAGTAGACATTAAAACCCCTTATCTCTGCGGTAGATTTTTGTCCGCCCTTTTTGAAGATCCAGTAACAGATGTGATTTTAGGAAATGTTAGATCAGACGAGGACACACCATTCCATCACGGTAACGTAGTTACCAGGGCCCAGGATAAACGAGATAAAGGGGGAGGACCACAAATGAAAACTGTGATTAGTACAATTCCAAAAATATTTGAACACATCAATTTAGCTGAGGAGCAGGCAAAGGATGGTGGATTAAATAAACTATGGCAAAAAGCTAAAAGTCAGAGGGTGGAAAACACCAAACAAGGAATAATAACGTTTGAAATAAACAATAATATACTATACAGGATATTTATTTCTAAAATAGATAACAGTGTTGAAAAAAAATTGGTGATTCCGAAACCATACCGACGATTAGTCTTAGAAACGGCTCATACAACAGCATTAGCCGGACACATGTCAGTCAGAAGAACCAAATACAGAATTTTTTCTCAGTATTTCTGGCCACGTATGAGCATAGATATCAAGGAATTCATTAAGTCTTGCCCTATTTGCCAAAAAGCACGTCCACCGGGGAGCATAAAACCCATAGAGTTAGGTCAAATGGAAGTGATCGGAACACCATTTCAGAAGGTTGCTATTGATATCGTAGGGCCATTACAATTAAGTGATAATAAGAATAGATATATCCTTACGTTGGTAGATATGGCTACTCGTTGGCCTGAAGCTATTGCGCTAAAAAATATAACAACACAAGACGTTTATGAGGCCCTATTAACAATATTCTCTAGAATGGGATTCCCTGAAGAGATCTTGTCAGATAACGGGCCCCAGTTCTCCTCCGATATGTACAAACAGGTGTGTGAATTGTTTAACATAAAATCCAGTCACTCTTCTATTTACCACCCACAGTCTAACGGGATGGTGGAAAGATTAAATGGCACCCTAAAAAGCATGTTAAGAAAAGTGGCAGATGAGGAACCCAACAATTGGGATAGATTTGTGCCGGCAATTTTGTTTGCATATCGGGAAGTTCCGAACGAGACAACGGCAATGTCTCCTTATGAACTCCTCTTCGGGCGAAAAGTGAGAGGACCAATGTCAATTTTAAGGAAAATACTGACAAATGAAAATACGACAGAGGAAGATAAAACAACATATGAATATATAATAGACCTCAAAAACAGAATAAAATCAGGGTTATATAAAACAGAGGCAATCACGAAAGGAAAGGCAAATAAATATAAACAATATTATGATCAAAGGGCTAGAGAGAAAGATATACAAATTGGTGACAAAGTGCTCGTGTTGAAACCTAAAAAAGGAAATAAACTCGCTCTGTATTCAGAGGGTCCATTCACCCTCACGAGAAAATTATCGAAATGTAATGTAGAGATTGCGAAGGGACATAAGCGTATAGTTTATCACCTCAACAGAATAACAAAATTTGTCGAAAATAACATGGATAACACAGATGCGAACTTATCGGCAGCAGAGAAAAATAAAAAGACAATTAATGGTGCCAGTGCCACAGTGATAGCCGAAGAAGAAGAGGACGATGTAAATAGTGAAGACATTAAGCAAATTCCGTTAATCAACGTGAAGGTTAATTCAGGCATTGACATTAATAAGGAACTAACGGAGACACAGAAAAGACAAGTTGACGATATGGTGCAAGAGTACAAGGAAATCATTTCAGATATCCCAGGGAAAACATCGGCGGGTACGCACAAAATAGAATTATTAGACTCTAAGCCCATTAACGTGAAACCTTATGCAATACCTATACATATGATTCAAAGTCTAAAAGAGGAGATTAGTACGATGTTAGAACTAGGTATAATCGAGGAATCACAGTCACCATATTGCTCTCCCTTAGTTTTAATTAAGAAAAAAGATGGATCGATTCGGACTTGCGTGGATTATAGAAAATTGAACGCAATTACAAAAAAAGTAGCAGAAGTTATACCTAACCAGGATAAACTTCTAGAACACATGAATAAAGCCAAATACTTTACGAAACTAGACTTAACAAAGGGATATTGGCAAATACCTCTTGAGGAGAAAAGCAAAGAATACACAGCTTTTCAAGGCCCAGACGGGGCATATCAATATAACTTTATGCCATTCGGATTGGCAACCGCACCGGCAACGTTCAATAAAATTGTTAAGAAATTATTCAAAGGAGTAAAAGAGGTAGTTACTTATTTTGACGATATCTGTGTATACACAGACGACTGGGAGTCACATATACGAGTTACTCGAGAGGTTTTAGAGATTCTGAAAAAGGCAGGGTTCACCATTAAACCATCTAAGTTAGAAATAGGTAAAGAATCAATCGAATTTCTGGGGCATAGAATTGGAGCAGGCATCTTAAAACCAGACATGAACAATATAAACAAAGTGTTGGAAATAGAACGACCCAAAAATAAGAGACAAGTAAGGGGACTAGTTGGCCTAATAGCGTATTACAATAAATTTATACCTAATTTTTCAACGATAACAGCCCCATTGACGGACCTTACAAAGAAAGGTAAACCTAATAATATATGTTGGACTAAGGAATGCCAACAAGCATTGGATACAATCCAAAACTATTTAACAAATAACCCCATTTTGGTTCTGCCCGACATTAAGGAACCCTTTATAGTTCGTACAGATGCGTCAACGAAGGGACTGGGGGCATGTTTGATGCAGAAGAGAGACAATATGCTTCACCCGGTTAAATATATTAGTCGTAAACTTTTTGACAGGGAAACTAGATACTCAACAACAGAGAGGGAATGCTTGGCAATAATATGGGGAATTCAGAAATTATCCTACTATTTAATGGGTGCAAGATTTACGCTCCAGTGTGACCACCAAGCGTTAAAATATTTGAATACGACTAAATTTGAAAATTCAAGAGTTTCCAGGTGGTCTTTGATGTTACAGGAATACGATTTCAACGTTGAATACATTAAAGGTGAAGATAACATTATTGCAGATTTTTTATCTCGGCAATAAGCAGATATGGCAGCTGATTGGTTAGGTATTTACATCAAAATTCGGTCGAGTTACGGCGACCAGGGGATAGAGGGGAGACAAAGTGGAAATTGAGAGGTCAAGAAGAATTTAAAAGTTGTGACAAGGGCGGCCGGGTAGATGGTTGTTGACACAGACAAACTACGATATAACATCTCGGTCCCACTGAGACTGGGAGGATCATGACAGATATGGTAATGTTAATCATAATTACTGAGCAGAAATCAAACCATGACCGACAAGGACTCACAGGACAGGTTTATGATTCGGCTGAATCACGAAGGTCGAAAAACAAGTAGAGTTGCTTGTTCATGGGGACTAGTTTGGGTAGAAATTGAGGTCTGGGTCACCTCGGGCCAGTATTATTATTATATGAACATGATTGTAAGGTTTCATAGCGATTATGTACTTATGTTAGTTAGTACTTATGGATGGTTGTAAATAAATATGAGATGGTTGTATTTTCCTGCTGATGTTTTTTATTATAATTTTTGGCTCCGGGTGACCTCGGGCAAAATTTCATTATAAGGATATGTAATTATTTATATATATATATATGTAATTATGAGATATGATGATAATGATTTTGTTCATGATTATGAGTATTATGATGAATTATGTTAATTACGACTACTATATGCACATGATTGTAATATAATTGATTGTAATGGGTTAAATACAATCAGGCTGAAATGTCTATAGTTTGGGTAAGTAGTTATCCCTATAACATTATCTCATGCTGGAGGTAATCCTGGAATAAATATCTTAAGGAATTTATATGAGGAACCAGTAGAGTCAGTTGGTAAATAGAAAACAATCTAGCGTAAAAAGGGTCAATTGTTGGATACTAATTATGTGAGGTGTTATGACCAGTAGTAGGTTGAAGGTTGGTTCTTTGAGAATTAAGATAATGTACGAGTAGTCAAGAAGTAGGAAGTCAGACCTGGATGGCATGGGAGATAGGCTCCCTTTGTTATATAATTAACTACGTCCTGTGCGGCAGGAGTGATGGGCAGTTTTTGTTTATCAATTAACCAAGTTCCTGTGTGGCAGGAGCGATGGGCTGTATTTATATACATAGATTTAGAATTGTGCCTATGGAGGGATAAGAGAGCTTAATAAAACAGGTGTTATTAAAAAGTAATTAAGTGAGCAGTGATTGCTCCGTAATATGCCACATGATGTGGACAAGTGCTTAAGTGTTAGAAATTTTTGTTTGTGTGTCATTTTTTCCAAGATTTGTAAATTGCATATTGTTAGATGGATTGATTATTAGTGATAATGAGATGCATTAAGACTTCACATGTATATATAATATTTTCTTTTTGCATTAATGTATATATAGAGTATGTTATTCAGGGGTGGTAGTATGACGGCTGTCCATCTCGAATGACGTTGCGGGTTAGTGAAGTCGTATAAAGGTACGACCAAGTGGATTTTTGCTCTGTGTTGTATATACTATTAATTTTTTTTTCATGCATGGTTGTGTATAAAATTATTTTTAAAGATATTAATTCATGATGTATTATATTATTGTATTTGTAATGTGCAGTGATTCCATGCCCTGACTTTGTTGTATTGTGAGATTCTACTCGTAAGTAGAATCTAACGGAAGAGGGGGGATATGTCAGGGTATGAGAATCACTGCGAATGATTGTTGTGAGATTGTTGTGAGCCAGTGTGTGAGTCGGCTCAAGGCGTGCGTGACAAGAGTTGACTTGTCAAGAATGATGTTAATTGTATTCACCCGGTATGCAAGTTAGAGAGCCGTGTTGTGGATAAATGGTGTGTGTGAGACTGGGAAAGGGAGAGACGTATGAAGACTGACCAGTGCAGAGGTCCATAGCCCTTGTTAGGGCTAGACATTTAGTATAGAGCGTTGGCTCTGTTATAGCTGTTGACACATCGGGGTGGCTCGAGTGTCCAGGGTATTAGGGACAGAGGGTCCATGTATGCACGTACAAGTGAGTGGACATTGTTGAATGGAGTACGTGATGTACCTGAATCAGATGCTGTACATATATTGATGAACAAATAAAGGCTTGACGTATACGTGAACAAGAGTCGAGACTTAGTCTTCTTTTATCCAGAACCCAGAACGCAACACTAGGCACATATATCCATCGTGATCAAAATTGAAATCTATTGGAGCTTTCAAAGGTTTACAAAGCTATGTTTGAGCAGAGTTCTCAATGTTGTTAATTTATAACATAAAGTTTTATTGTTGTTTTTTTCCTACCGGGTATATGGATGTAAATAGAATAAACTTGGTACACATATCCTTGATAACCGTCTTAAACATTTCTATAATGAATTGAACTCCAACATCAACCAATTTTGGGGGCTGGAGACCCTATTTCATACGGTTATATAAACTTTTTAAATTGACTTAATATACAAATAAACAACGCTATTAGTTTAAACGTGCATTGACCCATAAGTCAGTCTTGAAAATTCTATAATTTAATTTGTTCCCTTTTATATTTAATAGATTTTGATATCTTATTCCATTATCTTATCTTATCTTATCTGTTTACAGACGCTCCTTCTATACAGAAGATTACTGCGTCCAACGCTTATCTATGGTTTGTGTTTAGTCCTGCATTTTTATTAGAGATTTAAATGCTGATAAAGTGTTGGTTTTCCTGGATTCTTCAGGCAACCCATCCCACGCCCGAATTCCGGACGGGAAGAAGGAAAACTTGTATGTGTTTGTTCTTGCATACGGAATAAGAAAGGTGTTTCTATCCTTATGTCTATCTGAGGGTTGTATTAAGTTATCTTTGTGTTGTATTTCTAAATTAGAATTAATTGCTTTATGTATGATTACTACTTTGCTTTTGGTTCTTCTATCCTCTAGTGTTTCAAGGTTTAATGATTTAACTAATGGTGTTATTCTTGTCAGTTTTGAATATTCTCCAGTAATGAATCTGGCAGCTCTTTTTTGAATTTGTTCTAGTTTATCAATGTTTTCTTTGGTGGATGGGTCCCATACAGAAGATGCATATTCTAGTACAGGTCTCACCAAAGTGAGGTAGCATTTTAGTTTTATATCTCTATTACATTTGTTAAAGTTTCTTTTTATAAAGCCTAAGGTTTTGTTTGATATTTTAATAACTTCATTGACATGGGGATTCCATGATACTTTCTCATTTATTAAGACTCCTAAGTATTTTGCATCTTTAGTTTGGGTCAGTTCTTTTCCATGAATGTAATATTTTGAATTTATTTGTTTCTTTTTCTTTGTTACTCTTAACAGTTGACACTTTTCTGAGTGGAAAGACATACTCCAGTTAGTTTCCCATTTTATCAATTCATCTAAGTCTTTTTGTAAAATATTGCTGTCTTGTTCTGATTTAATTGTTCTATAGATTATACAATCATCAGCAAATAACCTAACTTTTGTATCTGTTGAGATGTTGTTGGGTAAATCATTTATATAAATTAAAAAGAGTAAGGGACCTAGCACAGTTCATTGTGGAACTCCTGAGTTAACCTTTGTTGGTGCAGATTTAGATCCATTAATTATTACAGTTTGCTCCCTGCCCAAAAGGAAGTCTTGGATCCAGTGATGTAAGGAACCTGAGATTCCAAAGTAGTTAAGTTTTTTAAGTAAACTAAGGTGGTGAACTTTGTCGAATATCTTTTAGAAT
>CALYLW010000405.1:0-12500 GCA_944989445.1 Ampullaceana balthica
TGTGGAATATTTTTTCTTCAATCTTAAAAGACTGTTATTTTAATTTATTTTATTTTATTTTTGATATAAGTTAAATAATCATTTGACGTATCTTCATTACTTAGATGCTCTAATAGTTATAGAATAAAATTATATTAATTATTATTATATTTTTATACAGTGTTATACTTATCTAGTATATAGGTTTTTTTTTTGATGCAATTTTTTATGAATATATTTTTTAAATTTTGGTCATAGTGATATAAGATAACACTTCAATTATAAATAGAACTTGATTTTTATTTCTAATATATCAAGTATGTATAATACTACTATTAAATAAATAATACTATAAATTTTTATTATTTAAATATGAGTTATTCAAACAGAAGCAAAATGATAAAATTGATATTTGAAGTATAATTATTAGTAAGATTGTCAATTTAAATAAGGAAACATTATAACTATCAATTGAATCAATCTAAAAATGAAAGACAATAACTTAATAAATGTTGTAAATAGCTAATGAAATAGATAAAAAAAGATAAGGAGATAAATAAAAATAGATGAAATTATAAAAAATAATCAATAAAATAATAGAATGACATAAGAACAAAACTTTATAACATACATTGAAAATTATAGATGAAAAATTATAAAATGTTAATCATAATATGTGATGATTAATTAATTTTTCAAAATATATATTATAAATAAAAGAAAAAAAAAGAAATACAAACATAAATAAAAATTATATAACAAAAAGACACATAAACTATTAAATGACATGCAAGGGAACAAAAGCAAAAAACAAAAACAAAATTCATCACAAAAACATAACAAAAATCATTCAAAAAAGATACATGACAAAGCAATTATAAGAAAAAAGTAATTAATAAAAAAAAAAATACACGAAATTAAAACATATTAAAAAAAAAAAAGAAAATAAAAATAATTAAATAATTTCGAAAGTTCATAAAAAAAAAAATTAATAAGAAAAAATAAAAACAACAAAACTAAAACTAAACAATTAAAAATATTATGAAAAAAGACAAAAAATGAATAAAGATATAAAAGAGTTAATTTTGTACAGACATAAAGAAAATAAGATATAAACATAATAATAGTAATACACTCCAGAAAAGAAATACCACCCATCTAATAAAGTGATAAAATAATCAAATATCAAAGTAAAAAGAATCAGAGCGAGCACAATACATATTTAAGTATATAAGAAATCGAAAATACTCTAACGATCTCTTAACCTCTACTCTGTTGGGAAACCCACCCTTTCAGACAAACACACACAACTGAATATAAACATCACGACATAACATAGAAACAAAAACGCGAAAACATGTAAAACGTACTAAAAATCACACCAATACGGTACATCAGAAAAGAAAGTGAACCCACAAACCACAACAGAACTCACTATCCAACAAAGGACAAATTAATATATTTGAAATACAAATTATACAAAGATTTTCTGCATGAAAATACATATAGAAAGTACATAATCGATTCGCCGACACAACGAAAAAAAACACAAAAAGACAAGACAAACATATACAATAAATACCAAAAAAAACAGAAGATAACAAAAAAGAAAACAAGAATAAAATAAAAACAAATAAAATTAAACAACCCCGCCAAATACTTCCGCTAAGATATAAATATGTATAAATCACACAAGCAAAAACGAGACTTATAAAAATAAAAAACTAAAATAACTTATTAAGCCCAGAAATAAGTATTAAATTCTCATAATAACTAACTGCAATGATTGTTCTGACATAATTTTATGAAAAAATATTTCATAAAAACTTGATCATTCTTGTTAAAGATATATACATCTATATCTTTACCATATTTCAACATCAATACATTGAACTCAGATATATTAATACAAATGGATCTGGATTGAGACACATCAAACTTCACTCAGCATGCCTCTTTCGAAATATAAAAATCTCTACCATAAATTATCTAACTCTATATTCATTATATTCGGTGTCATATCTCACAGTAAAAAATGGAAGAAGGTTCTGTTGTAATATTTATATAATATATCATTACTTAATTTAATATTGATTTGTTCGTTTTTTCCTATACTCTGGCGTCATTACCGGCCCTTTTTTTTTTTTTGTTATTATGTTTTATATTTTTTTTTTGTCAGAGGTTATCTTTCTACAATTTATGTAGTATTTGTTAGGATATGATATATATTCTCATTATTAAAAATCATAATTTTCTATGGGTCTGTAAAATTATATACATTTAATCTGATTTTTCTTATTTAACTTCCTATCTGTTCCCATAATCATTATTATTTTTTTTTTTTTGTTTTTAATTACATTTACATGTTCGAATACTATATGTACGAAATTACTGATAATTAGCACTTATATTAACTATAGAAAATAAATACATATCCTTAAAAAAACCTATTTAAAAAAACAACAATAACCTAACCTCGCAAACGAAACACACCACCAAGTAAACCAATAAACATAAGCAAAAACAACACAACAACAACAAACAAAAACAAACACAAACAAAAAACAAAAACCCAGACGAACATAAATAAAAAAAAAAAACAAACACAACACTACAACCAAAAAAACAACACAAAAAACAACAAACCAAAGCACAACAAAAAAAAAAAAAAAAAAATAAAACAAAACTAAAACAAAAAACACAAAACAAAACTACAAACAAAAACAAAAAAAAATGAAAAAACTAAAAACAAACAAACACAAAAAAAAACCAATCAACAAAAAAAAAAAAAAAAAAAACAAAACAAAAAACTAAATACAAAAAAAAACAACAAAAAAAAAAAAAAAAGAACAAGAAAAATACAAAAACAAAACAAAAAATAAAATAACAAACAAAAACATAAAAAAAGAAACAACAACAAACAAATAAAACAACACAACAACAAAAAAACAACATACAACACTCCGCAACAAATGAAAAATAGACAACAACAAAAAAACCAAAACAGACAAAGAATACGAAAAATCAAAACAAACATAATGTAACAACCACCTAAAGATAAAAAAGCATAAAAAAAGACCTAAAACAAATACAGTAGAAACCAAAACTTAATCTAAAACAATAAAAACTCACACAACTAACAAAAAATATAACTACCTCACCAACACCTTACAACATCAACCAAAACCATCCTAACACAACCACAAAACACAGCAAAACCAAACAAACTTACAGAACAAACACAAAAAAACCAAACAAATAAAACAACAACACAAAACAAACAAGACCCCACTCACACCCATACTACAAGAACTATACAAAAATAAAATCAAACATAACAAAAAACACAGGTACATAAAGAAACACCCCAAAATTAACACGACTTCCTCACGCGCACCAAGCCTTCCACCCGCACCACCAGGCTGCCCCACAGAGCCCGGCTGCGTCCGCCGCTCCGCTACGCACAAACCTCTCGCATGCTCACATCTCATCTACCCCCACCCCACCCCACCCCACCCCACCCCACCCCACCCCACCCCACCCCACCCCCCCCCCACCCCACCCCACCCCACCCCACCCCACCCCACCCCACCCCACCCCACCCCCCCCCCAACCCACCCCCCCCCCCCCCCCACCCCCCACCCACCCCCCCCACCCCCCCCCCTGCCCCCACCCCCACCCACCACCCCCCCCCCCCCCCCCCCCCCACCCCTCCCCCACCCCCCCCACCCCCCCCCCCAACCCCCCTCCCCCCCACCCCTCCCACACACCCAATCACATACTTTACCACCCCTCCCACCCAACTCCCCCCCCCACCACACCAACACCCCACCCCCCCGCCACACTCACCCCCCCCCACCCCCTACCCCCACCACACCACTCACCCCCCCCACCACCAACAACCCTTCCCCCACACCCACACGCAACTTCCCACACAACCCAACCAACCATCCATCCATCAATTCCACCCAAACAACACCCACCCACCACCACCAACAAAAAAAAACAAGCATAAGATAAAAAAAAACAATAACAAAAACCTCAATCAAATAGAACACTCAACGCAACATAAAAACTCAAAAAAAATAAAAAAGAAAAAACTCCCAACACAACACCAAAAACCACAAAAAAAAAACTCAAAAAAACAAAAAAAAAAACAAAAAAAAAACAAAACACCGACCCACACCTCCCCCCCCACCCCACCCCCCCCACCCCCCCCCCACCTACACCCCACCCTCCCCCCCACCCCCCCCCCCCCCACCCCCCCCCCCCCCCCCCCCCCCACCACCCCCCAACCTCCACACCCCCCCCCCCCCCCCCCCACCCCACCCCACCCCCCACCCCCCCCCCCACCCCCACCCCAACCCCCCACCCCACCCCCCTCCCCCCAACCCCCAACCCCTCCACCCCCACCCCCCCACTCCACCCCCACCCTCCTCCCCCACCCCCCCCACACCCCACCCCACACCCCCCCCCCACACCCCCACCCCACCACACCACACACACCCCCACCCCACCCCTCCCCCACCCCCACAACCCCACACACACCCCTCCCACTAGTAACCGAACGACCCCCACTGACACCACCCGGGGGGGGGGGGGGGGGGGGGGGGGGGGGGGAGGGGGGGGGGGGGGGGGGCCTCATTTCCTGAATCCTCCCCATTCTTTGTATATACCTTCACCCTTTCTTTCCATGATTTTTTTTTCCTACCCTAATATCATTTGTAGTAAAAAAAACATCCAATTATCCTATTCCTTCTTCAATCAAGAAACAAAAAACCACAAAAAACACCAAAACAACCATAAAAAACAAAAAACAAAACCAAAAACACCCTGAACAACAAAACCAATCTAGAAATAGACACATTACCTAAACACAAAATTATCACAAAACCTCCCAAGATCACAAACAATTCCATCCGTCAGCCCTACTCTCACCCCCGATTACAAGCAAAAAATAACGTCAAAATAAAAACCGCGACGCAAAAGCATTTACAAAAAGCAATGTCCCAAATCCTTCACCACCCCCACACCCCACCCCACGCATCCCCTGCCACATTGCTAGCACCCCGGCACCTCTCACCTCCCCCCCTCCCATCTAACCCCCCCCCCTCTCCCCCTCCCCCCACCCCCCACAAACCCAAACTCCCACATACCACCCCATACCCAAACCCACCTCCCCACCCCATACCCACCCTCGTCCTCCCCCCTCCAACTCTACACCCCCGTATAGTCCCTCACAAAGCAAAACCACCAGACTCCCACGGTAACTACCCTGCCGCAAAACAAAAGCACCCCTAAACGCCCAACCAGACACCCAAGATAAACCAACCTCATATCACCCCCCCACACAACAAGCACCCACCACCTACCTCTCCATCCCAAACCCCCCCCAAAACCCCCTTCCCCAATGCCAACCCATGTCCATTTCGTGTATCCCCACAAACACCCCATAAAGAACACTCCCCCACGAAAAACCAACACACAACCCCCACCCCAAACCCAGAACCCCACCCTAAATCCCCCCCTCCAAAACACAAAAAAAAAAAAACCAAAACACATACACCCCCACCCTGTTCTCCAAATACTCCAACATCCCCAATAAATAACCAACAAAAAGATAAAACTATACAAAACCATACCTCACCTAAACACACTAACCTCAAAAGCCAGTCCCAATCGCACAAAAATGCGACTAACCAACCACTCCTACTTGACCACCCCCCTAGCCCCCACCCACCCCCCCCCCAAAAGACCGACATGACGCAAATACCTAACCAAAGAAACCACACGACAAGCAAAACCCTACATCAAAGAAACGTACACACACACCCAAACAAACCACCCCCGCCCCAAACACCACCCCGCTCCCCCTAAACCCTCCCAACTCACGCCACGCCACCCCCCCCCCCCCCTTCCCCCCCACCGCCCCCCCTCTCCCCCCCCCTGCCCCCCCCCCCCCCTCCCCCCCCCCTCCCCCCCCCCCCAACTCCCCCCACCCCCCCACCCCCCTCCCCCCCCCCCCCCCCCCCCCCCCACCCCCCCCCCCCCCCCCCCCACCCCCCCCCCTCCCCACCCCCCCGCCCCCCCCCCCCTCCGCCCCCCCACCCGCCCCCCCCCCCCCCCCCCGCCCCCTCCCTTCACCCCCCTCTCCCCCACCCCCCCCCCCCCCCACACCCCCCCCCCCCCCCCCTCTCCCCCCTCCCCCCCCCCCTCCTCGCACTCCCAAACAACTAAACAAACACCCCACACCCCCCCAACAAACCTTACGCCACCACCCCCCCCCCCCCCTCCCCCACCCCACACCCCCCCCACCCCACCCCCCCCACCCCCCTCACCCACCCCCTCCCCCCCCCCCCCCCCCCCCCCCAACACCCACCCCCCCCCCCCCCCCCCCCCCACCCCCCACCCCCCAAACCTACACCCCACACTCACTCCACCAACCCCACCCAAACAACAACCGCCTCCAAACCCCAAAAACAACCCACCATCTCCCCTACCCACCACTATAACATCAAACACCACCCCAAAACCACCAAACCCTCAACACCCCAAAAAACACCCCAAAACCACCCAAAACAACCGAAACCCCTAAGTCCCCCAACCACCACCAAAAAAAAAAAAAAAAGAAATACAAACCCCCCAATACCCCACCCGGCGTACCATCATACATAGAAAAGTATTTGCAGACTAGCAAAGCAACAACCGTGCTGCTCTAACCTTTATAACCATACCGATACTACCCCCTATACAACCCGCAGCCCTTCGTGCCCGCTCATTTAAATTCATGCATACGCGACGTCTACCACAAATTGAACACTCAACCGCTAAAACCAGCCTTCCAGGATAGTTCCAAAAAGATTAAACTGAGGGACAAGAAAACGTAAAAGATTTTTATTGGCAGCGAAAGTTAAAGTTCAAGAATCGATTTATTTTACTTTTTGTAAGGAACGAATAAAGGACAAACAACGTGCTGAAGGAATCACAAAAATGATGTTAAAGAAATTAGTAGAAGCTTTAATATAAAGAAGGAAATTGCCGATGAAAGGGTGCTTGGCACGATAATGCAGCTGGGGTGGATATGGCCATCAATCTAAATCAGCGGAATGTGGTCAGGCCGTGATCAGTGTAGGGGCAGTAGAACGCATCCTGTGTGCGGATATGTTTTTATAGCAGGGTGTGCGAGAGCTGTACGGTGGGGGCTTAATTAGGGCTTTACAAAGAGTCTGCTTTCAGAAAGGAATGGTTAGTACGGAAAACCCTAATCGTAGACGAACAAAAAATTGTTTGGAAGATGTTCGCTTAGTGTTTAGGTGTGTGTATGTTTATCTTCCACTTGTCGATGGGAGGACTTCATCTCTCCTAAAGGTTAAAGTGTCAAAAGCAGCATGGAAATTCACTGGAGCAGAAGGAGTAACTATAGTTTAAAAAAATCATTATTTATTTATTTTTACATTTTAAGCGCCTGAAGAAGATAAAGTAAAACGAGATCATATGCTGGAATATTTTTCTCAATTCAATGCGATCTGTTTATTTTCTATGTTGTCTCAATTTATGGGAACCCGTCGTTTTGGAAATTAATGATGCTCAAAAATACCTTCAAATAAAAAAAATGGCTTAAATGTTCACCAATGCCATATAAAACTAAATTCTTTGCAAACCCATTTTATTGAGTAAAGAGATGTGCTAAGACAAAAAGCTGTTATAGCAGCCAAAAGAATTTTTGAAGAGTTGGAGACGTCGACTGAACGCTGAGTTACAAGTGAAAAAAATATGAGTGGGGGAAATTCACAATAGGTGGTCCTATCTTTAGAACATCTTATCTTATCTTATCTATACAGACGCTCCTTCTATGGAGAAGATAATTGCATCCACAGACCATGACAGATGATCTGTTGGCAAGTGATGCGGCGTTCTCAGGCCACGGCTTTGTGGGTTCCACGCGTTACCCAGCCGCCTAACTAGTGTTAGGTACCCATTCGGAGCTGGGTGACTCAGGGACGCCCTAGGCCCCGGGAACAAATCCTGTCCTTCACATGGATTCGAACCCGTGACCATCGGTACGCCAGTCGAGCGCGCTGCCACTCGACCACCGCGTCCCCATGAAGTTCAACGAGAAATATTTTAATCCATGGATCGAATTATAAAGGAATTGAAAGAACGCTTTGATCAGTTGCAAGTCCTTGTAAGAAAATATTCGTGTATAATTCCATGTAACCTAAATGAAGCAATTGAATGTCAAATAAATGAGTTTATTGACATTGATAAAGAACAGTTCCATATTGAAAGAAAAAATGATCCAGGTTTTATGGCTGTACCTATACTACAAAAAGAGGCATTGCGTTGGGAAAATGGAGGAAAAGGCCCCTTGATCTATTAAAATTTATTCAATAGTATAGATTGAAAACTTCTGTACCAAACTTTGTAATCTTGCTATGAATTTTTATAACAATTACTATTATCAGTGTTACCAGTTGTGAAATGAGCTTCTCCAAACTGAAGTTGGTAAAAATTATCTTCATTTTCTCAACGAGTGATTTAAGACTACAAAATCTTGCAATATTGTCCATATAATAAAATATAAAAAAGTTTTTTAATGTTGATAGCATAATACACGATGTTTCTACTGTAATTTGTTTATTAAAATATTGAAATCATTTATAAATACGTTTTGGTAATTTTTTGTGTGTACATTTGGAATATCTTTGTCCAATGGGGGGGGGGCTGCAACATCAGTAACACTCTTGTATCCTTTAAAGAAAGTATCTTTTATTTTTATAAAATATGTATTTATAATTTATATGTATAACATCTTATTTGACCTCCTTTATTGCCGCTAACTTAAATGTGGCATCCAATGGTAAAAATGTTCTCCACCTTTACTTTGTTTCAATTACAATTATTTATTTATGTTTATTAATTTATAAAAACCATGACACTATGGCTATAGAAAGGGCGGCAAATTGGAGACCGCCCCGGGCGGCAAAAGGTCTAGCTACGCCACTGCTCACATTGTAAGATGTCTCAGATTGTAACATGTCTCACATTGTAACATGTCTCACATTTTAACATGTCTCACACTGTAACATGCCTCACATTGTAACATGACTCAACATTGTAACATGACTCAACATTGTAACATGACTCAACATTGTAACAAGAATCACATTGTAACATGACTCAACATTGTAACATGTCTCTATCGAATCCTGTTGAACTAAATACAATCTTATATATATAGTGCATTATTCCTATATGTTTTTGTTTTCCCTTATCGTAATATTTATGTGTTTCAATTGATTACCTGTTAACATGTGTCATTGAAATTTGTTTCGATCAAGCAACTGACAATATATCTACCTATTGTTGTATATCTTATTGTCAGCATACTGCTATCGAACCAGTGGCCTTAGAACTTTGCTAACTATCTATCTACCCACTGGCCCCGAATATCTGATTACTCTAACATCTCCCTATGGACCATTATCTCTCCGTCCGAATCTCATAACAAAGCACACCCAATCTCTCTGACTCCATATTTCATTTGTTCATCTCGGAGACTTCTTTCCCTCGCCTTACGCTCGTTGTCTCTGGCTAGTTTTCTCTCCCTTGTTTGAGCCTCGTTTTTCCAATCTCGTTGTGAATATTTAATAACGCGCTGGGGCAACGCAGCCACGTGACGTGTGTAAATTACTCTCCGTTCCAAGTTTTTATCTTCAATTCAAATATCAAATCCAGGTCCTTTAAATGAAAACAGTAGTTTTGTCATCAAAGTTGATCATTTAGTATTCTCTTTTTGTTGAGCTTGGTGCGTAAACGTATCTAAGCGCACGATGGCTGAAGCAGCGAATGGAGCGCAGGATGGTGCGAAGTGAGATCGGGTCGGACAATGTCCACTGGGGGACCAATGTTAAAAATATTTTATCTTCCACTCACTATTGTTCGGGAATTATTTTTTTTCTTTAGCAGTAATTTGTGAGAACAATAATGTGTATTCATCTTTTATCCAGTAAGTCCAATAGTTCACCTCACATACAACACTATCCATCAAGTCAACCAACCCACGTCACATACAACACTACCCATCAAGTCAACCAGTTCACCTGACGTCCACGAGTCTCTCGAGGCTGGATTAACGCGGTGCTAGTACCAGATTAGACAACGGACTAATGAGGGCCGGCCCTCTGTGTCTTTTGCCTGTATTCTCTCTGTTTATAAGTCACGCACACAAAAATTTGGTGAAATTTCTTTCACCTTTTGTGCCCCCAAATAAGGGAATTCCCTACCATTATTCATTCGCAGTATTCCAACTATGACGGCCTTCAAAACTGCACTAAAAACACATCTCTTCAAAATTTACTATCACAATTAATTAAACAACAATCGGACGTTTCTTTCAATGATAATAGCGTAGCTTATATGTACCGTAATGTCCTTTTATGTTGTATTCAAGATATGAATGTATTACTTTGAATGTAGTGATACTTATGTGTGTTACCATGTTTAGGTAAGGCGCTGTGAGCCCAGTTGCTGGCGCTGTGAGCCCAGTTGCTGACGCTGTGAGCCCAGTTGCTGGCGCTGTGAGCCCAGTTGCTGGCTAGTGTACTCCGCAGTATAAATTATCAAATAATTTGGTATATGCTTATTGATTATTGCTATCTTTGGTGGCCATCAATGCTCTCTTTAAGCTGCGCGGTTGCTCGGCCCCACGGCCACGCAGATATCTGACTGACGCCGCGCAGTGATTTATAATAACCGCGCAGCAAATTGTGTAAATTATTGCAACTTTGCACCAGAGTCTTCTTTGCGCACGGACCAACCAACCTTAGAGGGAACATTGCTAACGGCATAATCAATCTAGTTTATCTCAACAATCACGAATGATGACGATTTTAGATATACATTTTAATTTTTAAAGATTACTTTAAAAGCGGTTTTGCTCTAGCTCAAGGTTATAACAAAAATACAAACCCCTCCCCTCCCTTCTGCTATCACCTTCCGACAACGATGCTTATTTGCGCCAAGGTCTTTAATTTTCATGCCATCAAACCAGAGTCAATACTTTTACCTCCTCACCTACGCTTTTTCCCAAATCGGGCAGCCATTTCAGCACTTTAAATTACAAAATGATTTTTTAAACATTAAAAAAAAGAACCAAAAAAAACACACCAAAAAAACACACAAAAACACATTGTTTTCCTTTTCTAGCTAACAGGAGAAGTTCTAGCTAACAGGAGAAGTTCTAGCTAACAGGAGAAGTTCTAGCTAACAGGAGAAGTTCTAGCTAACAGGAGAAGTTCTGGCTAACAGGAGAAGTTCTGGCTAACAGGAGAAGTTCTAGCTAACAGGAGAAGTTCTAGCTAACAGGAGAAGTTCTGGCTAACAGGAGAAGTTCTGGCTAACAGGAGAAGTTCTAGCTAACAGGAGAAGTTCTAGCTAACAGGAGAAGTTCTAGCTAACAGGAGAAGTTCTGGCTAACAGGAGAAGTTCTGGCTAACAGGAGAAGAAGAATAAGTAATTTGAGCATTCATATGGCGCAGTTCCTCAACAACCAGCTGGGCTTACACTTAAGCGCTTCACTCAAAAATATTAACAGACAAGTTTATAATTGCATTCAATTAAAATCCTACATTTCCTCATTACAAAATTACCAAAATAAAATATATCATGATATGATAATCATAGCACACAAAAGCTACCTTTATAATTCGCAGAAATATTTGATTGTTACCTTAAAAGTAAAGTTTGAAGAGATGCGCTTTAGTGCAGTCTTGAAGGCCTTAGTAGTAGGAATACTAATACTGCGAATGTGTATTGGTAGAGAATTCATTGTTTGTGTGTGTGTGTGCGGCACAAAAAGAGAAAGAACTCTCACCAAATGTTTTACATTCACGTATACACTTCTCTCCCCTTAACATCGACCTCCCCAAGGACTAAAGACCACGTCTGAAACCTCTTTACGTGTAGCACTTATATTTTATACAATATTCTTTAATCTTTATCTTATATCTACAGAATATTATCTACAGAATATCCTTCTATACAGAAGATTATTGCGTCCTACTCTTATCCATTGTTTAAGTCAAATCTTGCATTTTTATTAGAGTTTTAAATGTTGATAGAGTCTTAGTTTCATTTTTTTTCCTCAGGCAACCCAACCACGTCCGAATTCCGGACGGGAAGAACGAGAATTCGTTTGTGTTTTTTCTTGCATGCGGAAAAAGAAAAGTGTTTTCAATCCCTATGTCTATCTAAGAGTTCTATTAGTATGTCTTTGTGTTGTAATTCGGACAGGAGTGGACATTTACTCAACTAAACACATATTCTTTTGGCCTGAGATTACTCTCGTAGGCCTTGGCTATTATAGCTGGGCAACCTGCTCCATCTGCTGAGCTGTGCCATATAACATTGTCTGCACGTGGGACTCTTTTTGCCTCCCTAACCTCCCCGGCTATATTTAGCGCGGGGCACGAATTTAACAGGTGTAGTACTCTTTCAGGGGCTAGGCTGCAATGACGGCA